>NEWO01000407.1:1129539-1163104 GCA_003013225.1 Phalaenopsis aphrodite
TGAATTGGTTAATTAAATTGATTACACAATTAGTGACTTCATAATGAGCATGAGTTGATAACGCAATTAGTGGAATAAATATAGGTTTATAATAGACGCAAATTGATGACACTTAATGCCTGCGATTATTGTATACATTTTTTCTTTTATTACGTTATGCATTGGTTAATATAAATTGGTTGTTATGTTACAATGTAAGACTCTCTTAAGACCTGTATTCTTCCTTCTTCAAATAATAGAAAGAGTTTTCCCGAAAGTCTATTATCATTGTTTCTTTTCAATTTGTCATTCATCGATCCATTAACTTGGAACCAACACTAGGAACCCTTAGAATGTTTGCTTCCTACTACTTTATCAGTTTGTCTTGTAGGCGATCAAACTCATTGCCACCATTCTCAACTGGATTCTCACTTCCCACCTCATTGGCTACATCTAGTTGTTTGGCTCAAGCTGCTTCCCTGATTGTGGTTGTTACTTCTTCTCTAGTTTTTTGGCGTGTTTAAGATTTCAGAATTTTAACGAACTTCCTCTAGCCATTTCCTTATATTATTTCAGCAAGAATTCATGCCACTTTAACATAAGCAACCATCTATGCTTCAAGAAAATCCTGCACTTATTCTCACTGAAGATGATATTTTAGAGTTCGCAAGCCCATTATCTTTTTTTATTGTTGGCAAATTTTTATTGGGCCACCACAATCTAGAGATTATTTTCATATATATGTTAGAACTACTCTTGATCAGTGATTTCTTTTGCTAGGCTCATTGAATCTCATCATTTTACCATATGATTATATTTAAAAGTAGATTATACTGGATTCTTTTCATGATCTTATTTTGTTAGTGGCTTTCCCATATGTATTCTAAATTTCTCCTCACTTCGATTATTTTTAGGATTAACCCATCACTTTTGTTTGGGTCGTGTTTCCTTAATATTTTTTATATTATTTCAGCGAATCCACTTGATTCTCTTTGGGCTCTGTTCTTGATAGACGATTACAGGTGATGCTGTGATGATACGTCTCTCTAGTCCATTTGTGTTTGGAGTTAGAGTTGAATTGGATATTACCATTCCTCTTGAAAAAGTGTGGATTGGTTCATTGTCTTGAGGCTATTGACAAAAGTTAGAATTTGGAGGCATTCTTTCTGTTGCTCTTTCTCACAAATTTTTTGTGCATAATTACTTTGAATATATCAAAGCTTATTCGAAACGGAAGAAATCAAACATCAAGGCACAAGGAAGCATATATATGATTAGATTTCAATTTCAAAGATGGTGGTTATTCCTACACCTACTTCAGATTAGGCTTGCGCTCAGAATTTATAATCAACTAGAGAACTTTCAATGGAATCTGAGCTTTCTAGGCTTAGGGATATGGCCAACTCACTGTTTGCAAGCATGAACATTAGTCTTGAATCTCCTATCATTCTAGCCATTAACCATGTTTCAAAGTAGCCTTATGATTCGAGTATCTGGATTATTGATGTTATGGTCGATAGGATGTTTTAAATATATTTTTTTGAATTGGGCAGAGGAAAATAAAAATATTTCACTACCCTATTCACAACAAGGCTTCAAGGAAGACATTTTAAAAGAGAGTATGTAGTTTTCATTTTTAGCTCAAGGATTCTTCATCTTATGCTATCATGCTATATGTAATTTCGTTTTGTATTTTTTACTTCCGCTTTCAATTCTTCATAATTAAATCATGTTATGTCCATATCATTAATTGGTTATAGAATTATGTTTTTTATACAAAAATGTTTACAAAAACACTTTAAGAAGTATATGAGGAATATATGGAGAAAACTTGGCATGAAGTTCTATTATTTCAAACAACATTGTTGGGTTTGTCAACATTGCTTAGTTTGTTTTGCCATGTCTAATAGAAATTTACATTTTGGACAACATGGCCAAGACGTTCTCAATTATCCAAAGCTAATTTTGATCACCACAATGATATGTTGTGCAATTGGACGCCAATACATGCATTTCTTTCAATGCCAAGCTTATTGAATTTTTAATCTAAGGGGCTTTTGGAGTGATTATATTTGACATCAAAGATGTGAAATTTCTATGCAGGATTAGATTTTGAAAATGCACCCATTTTTAATGGTATCGGAATGTTTTGCATATTTTTGAAATGCTAAGGTGAGTGCACATCATCTTCATGGAAAAGAAAGAGTGGTTTTTTGCTGTTATTAGGTTCACACTGCTCAGTCCTTTGTTTTATTTTATTTATTTTTATATGTTATATTTTTTTCTCTACACTTTGTTTGGTAATTTGTGCCTCACGTCGCTCCAAGGCCATGGGCAGCAAGCAACATCCATCTCCCTATGAATAATAATGATTTTATTTTGCACCACAACATACCACAATATCTCTAAACAAAAGCCTAATTTCTTAAGGCCGTGCATTGTTGATCCGCCAAATAAATCCAGTTCACCACTTTAAGCATTTTAGAGAATTTCATTATATTTTCTAATTTTTTTTCTGATGCATGCTTTTGAGATGCTATTTTTTTTCTTATTGTTTATTCTCATTTCTCACATAACCTTTTCAGGAGGCATACTTTTATGTGGTCCACCTGGCGTGGGTAAGACTTTACTGGCAAAGGCTGTCGCAGGGGAGGCTGGTGTCAATTTTTTCTCCATTTCTGCTTCACAATTTGTTGAAATTTATGTTGGGGTTGGTGCATCACGTGTACGAGCACTTTATCAGGAAGCGAGAGAAAACGTAAGCTAACTAGCGCCACATTGTTTGCCCTCGCATGGAAAATTAAGTCATGCTGGTTGCATGCAGTCACAAATTTGACTTTTTGAACAATTAAATGCCTTGTTTCTCTCCTAAATGAATTCTCTTACTTCTTTTGATCCATATAGTCTCCTTCTGTTGTATTCATTGACGAGCTTGATGCTGTTGGTAGAGAGCGGGGATTAATTAAGGGTTCTGGTGGACAAGAACGAGATGCTACTTTAAATCAGGTAGTTTAAACAATATAAAATCACTTTGAAATTTTCTATAGTTTCTGAGGTCTCTCTCTTTGGATTTTTCAAGCTGCTTGTATGCTTGGATGGATTTGAAGGAAGAGGTGATGTCATCACTATTGCTGCAACAAACAGACCAGATATTCTTGACCCTGCCCTTGTTCGTCCTGGGCGTTTTGATAGAAAAATATATATCCCAAAACCCAGTTTGACTGGTCGTGTTGAGATTCTGAAGGTAGCTTTCTCTCATATGGTTTAATGTGCTGATATGTGTATTTCTTATAACGATATCTTAATTTCATGTAAGAAAATCGCTCACTCTTTTCCTTCAGACATTTTAGCCACCGTGTTCTTTTTCCTCCAGCCAAACTCATACTTTGTTTGGCAGTGCTGTGCTATACAAACTAAAAATGTAACTGCTCTCACTAAGAGAGATGAATTGCTCTTCAAGTACTTGCACCATGTCATGAAGATGCATAGTGTCAGAATGCATGGGAATAAATTTTGTGGTTTACAACGTAGATAATGCTTGTGTTGCAGTACCTTTTTTGAGAAAAATTGCAGAAAAAACTCACTACCAAGCAAAAAACCTTTTATGTCATTCCCGGGAGGGAGAAATTTTAATGTATAACTTGTTCTTAAATATATTCTATTTAGAATTGTCATATGATGTCTCAAATACATGATTTCTTTTGATTTTCTGTGCTTCTATTCCTTGCTGGAGCCTGATAAGTCTAAACATAATCATGCTACAAAGGATCTTTTAACATTAGTTTTGTTCTAGTTCATGGTGCCGCACTATTAAGAATTTCTCCCACTTTGTATTTAGTTTGTTGCTGCAGGTCCTCCGTTAAACTTTAAATGACCAAGTTCTTTCCTAATTCTAACATATAGTCATTTAAGGTTAATGCCAACATGGTGAATGAATTCTATTTTCAGATCCAAATACAATAATTGTAGGACATTATGTAACATTCCAAACTTTATATGCCTATACTCTTTGCAGCTTTGACTTGCATCAAGAAGTTTTATCTGTTATTTTTGAAAGCATAGTAGATTGTTAATTAGGGTTTCTTTTGGTAGAAATTCTACATATGGTCACCAAGATGCTTTCTTACATAGATGTTTAGATATGCATCTTTAATCAAATTTAAGGATTTGTATTTAACAGGTACATGCTCAGAAGAAACCCATGGCAGAAGATGTAGATTACTTTGCTGTTGCTAGCATGACAGAGGGAATGGTTGGTGCTGAACTTGCGAACATAGTTGAGATTGCAGCCATAAATATGATGAGAGATGGAAGAGCTGAGGTACATGTCTCATGTGATGGTTGACTTTATTTTCATATTTTCAATTTTCTACTGTCACGGAGAGAGCCTAATACTTTGGTATATTTTCATGCTTAGATTATGTGCAGATTCAGATAAATATTGTCTTCTGTATCTGGATTTCAGCGTGTACTGGCTTTTTGAATTCTTTACATTGGAAGATACATTATCGATTTGATTTTTTGCTTTGTAAAATAGTCTTTCCATATTGTTAATTACCATTATAGGTCTCATTTCTATTATATAATCTGCTCTATTCATTTCTCGTTAATGTTTAATTTTAAATCTTTGTCCATGAATTAAACTGGTCAAGGAATTACATCTTTAATGATGCAGGGCATCAACCCGTACACGGACGACACTTTACCGCGATTCCTTGCCTTGGACTTGCTCAGTCCAGGCAATGGAGGGATGGACCGGTCCTTCCAGGCATGGGCTTCTCTCTTATTTGGAATGATGTCCACTCCTTTTACCCTAGGTTTCTATATATATTATTCCTTCTTGTTTAGGTCAGTTTTTTGGATGTGTCAGGACATTTCCCGACATCCTTTTCCTCCCTTCTAGGATTGTATCCAAAGGCAGATGGTGTTTTGGCAGTAGCTCGTATGAGGTAATGGTCTTCTTCAAAGTTCTAGTGGTGGCTCTTCCTCTAGCCCATCCACCCTCAACTTCCCAATAGCCAGCCGCCCCTTCCAAACTTCCATTCCTTGCCTCTTCCCTACTACCTGCCCTTGTGGATCGATTCATCACACATTTGGAAATACAATCCTAGCTGAGTCATGCTTATGAGTTTGTTGTTATTGTCCCCTTTCTGGTGTGTTGGTTGTAATTGTCTATTGGCTTTCTTGTTTCTACTAATAATATTTTCTTCTTCTTGTTGTTGTTTTGGCTTAACTATGGTATCAATTGGGTCAGTGATTCAATCACCAACTCCATTGGCAATCATAAAATCGTAATGTTAAATTGGCTCATTCACAATCTAAATCGTTTAATCATAACAAAATGTTGTAATTTTAAATTATGTTATGACTACAGTAAGATCTACTATCTGAATATATATATATATATATATATATATATATATATATATATATATATATATATATATATATATATATATAATTATTAAATAATTTATCATTGGTATATATACTAAAAAAATATGTGAAATAATAAAAAAAGTATTTAAATGCAGATCAAAGATGTAATTTTAAGATTTTTTTGAACCTAAAGTCTGAGTGCATCGGACTAAAATTTTTAAGCTAATTAAAATAATTTTTTCCTACTAATAATCAAGCCACATATTTTTGCAATATATTCATTCAGTTTCCTTTCATTGGAAGCTGTTTTACTTGAGATAAACTTATATGTAACTGTGTTAGATATATTTCTTGAATTGATGAAAGGAGCTGTAGGCACAGTGGCTGCGGCATCAGAGATGAGAATCTCTGTTGCGTGGTGGATTTGGTGGATTTCATTGTAATCCTTTCCCCCTTAATTTTCATGATTCATCATCACTATCTTCTTCAGCTATATTTTTGCTTTGACCTTTAATTTGTATTTGCTCGAGTATCTTCCAGAATAACTCCATCCAACGTAACTTTGGTCCTCTTCCCTTTCTGAGATTTCACATATTAAGTCTAGCTTGTTGGCTTGTTCCCTAATTTGTTTTTTGTCTTCACTTTTGATTGTTCTATCGTCTCCATCCCTGTTTCAGCCACCTTATAATTACTGGTTCCAGCTTTCTCTATATACTAATTTCTTCTTTATCATTTATTACCTCCTTATTTTTTCCCATTCTATTCTGTTATCTTATGTGTTTGTTTATACCTTCTGCTTTGCCCAGCACCAAAATCCTTTTTATGGCCTTTCAATGATTTTATGAAATTTCCACAATAACCGTCATTACATACTCCTATAACAAGATGCTCAATCATCTTCGTTAGGAGTGTTAAGGAAAAAATTATGAATCTGCCAATAGCCCTTTTATTATCTTTTAGCAAATAACCCAATGATACCACTCTAGGACTCCTAGAAGGTATTTAGGAAGCGGGATATGCTAGTAAGTGGTTGTGGGATGGCAAGGGATAGGTAATATGTGTGTTCGACAATTTTGAACAGGGATAAACATCATTCGATGGCTGTCCCAACAGAAATTAACAAAGAGAGCTCCGGAACGATGAGGCACAGTGGTCGAGGAGATTCATCACATGTTGATGAGCCAGTTACAGACATACACACCACTTGTAAAGGAAAGATGATACAACATTCTAAGCAGAGATTTAGAGATTATATTCTTCATAATGCTCTAACAAAGCAAAAATCTTAACAAATAGAAAACAAACATAAATAATCACCAAAGTAAATATCTAATTAGAAATAAGGAAAAAGTAGGAAATAAATTATAAAAGGTAAAAGTTCTTGATGAGATTGATAGCAGACAACCACTTGCTTATTTCATTTGCTGGACACCCCCTCCCTCGTGGAACTTTTGATATCGGGATCGCTGAAAGATCACGATCGGGATCGTGGGATGCCTACTCCCATGACTCTGGATGCTCTTGTATCATTCACCCTTACTAGGATTTGCATTTTCTTGTTCTCTGAAGGCTTCTGGAATCTGTCTATCATCACCATAACAAAATGGCTTGTTGTGTTGGTGTTATTCTCACTTTAGAATCTATGCTAGCAACCTTTTTGTGCAAATCTAAAACACATATCTCTCTCCAAAGTTTGTCTTCATAGAATAAATAACCTTCTATTTTGGCATAGCCATAGCTAGAACTACACATAGATGAGAATTAAGCCTCGAGCCATTACATCTGCAACCTACTTCTCCCACTTATAGTACTCGATTAAACGTATTAGATAAACAAGTTTGTCTAGAGAATATGACATTGAAATACAATTTGTAGCATGTTGTATTACTTTTAGTGGCAACCTTCCACTATGTAAAGTGTTAGTTAGGAGTTACGAGAATTTTCTCAGCAAGAGACGCCACTTTTCTGGTATTAGCTCATCATTTTTACTACCATTCTACGACAACCAATATTAGTGCTGTTGATGTCTCTCTTATGGGCTTAGCTTGAATCACAAGCATCTCTTCATCATTAGTTGGAAGTTGATACTTATCTCTGACATCTTCATTTTCTCATGTCTAACTTTCCATTTATTTAATTGCTCATTTCTCGGTGAATGGTATTATTCTCGTGTCACGATCTTGTTGGAGGTTTGTAATTAACCAAGGAGAGAGCAATTGGTCGGACAATATGAACTAAGCTTTCTATATTCATTTATCATTTAACAAATAAAAAAGCCGTAAATCAAATTAAATTAAAGTAGTATAATTAAGTTTACCTCGTTACTAGTTGTTCGTGCCTTGTATAATATTTTCTCTTCTTTGATCTTCTTTTACTCACTGAATTAAACTTGAAATTTTAACTTAAGCCTAAACAAAGATAGTGAATAATCACACTCTTAAACAACTATAATATATAAGAAAGGAAAAATAATATGTATGCTAGTTAAACTTTTAATAATTTAATAGAAACATTTCATATATTGTTTAATGAATCTTACTATATCGATAATATATCAATATCATTTTATATTTGTACAATCATCATAGGAGTACCGTTTAAACCACTCTATGTACTTCAATATTAATATTCTTTTTCATTTATATGCACAGATACATTAACATTCTCTTGCTAGTGTCATAAACGTGATTCTATTATAGTCAGTCATGCACATAAAAACATTAATATAAACATATTATTCATGTGCTCATCACATTAAATTCAATATACTATATATAACATACACAAATGCATGATAATAATTAATTAAATACATTCATAACAATATGACCAATAAATGAATGAACATATAAATCAAAATAAACCTTGTACAACTATCATTATCTATTAATGTAAAATGATGGAGGAGAACCAAAATATACTATGTATTAAAGGTACTAGTATTTACCTCGATGTCAATTAATTTGTTATTTGACTTACCTTAATGTTGAGTCCTCTTTTTAGAAACCTAACATAAACATAGTATTTATAAATAAATTATTATTTTAGTTATCAATTAACTTAATTTATATATAAAATTATTATATTTTTCTTTATGTACTGCTTAAATTTCTATTCAATACATATATCTATGCCGCTCCCTGGTTATTTTATATATATATATATATATATATATATATATATATATATATATATATATATATATATATATATATATATATATATATATATATATATGACGCTCACGCTCTGCTATGGTTTTGCCATGGAAATCCCTGCTTATTACTCCACTACTTTTCTTCGTCGATCAAACTCTCTTGCCGTAGTCGCTGCTGTCGACGTGTGTCATCGACTTTGTCGATCGAGTCGTCTCTGCTCGTGCGTTGGCTGTGTCGGGCTCTGTCCTGTGCCTTCCAGCCATCACCTCTCGTCCTCAGGCTCGAGCTGAAATCGCAGGGGCTTTGCCGCTCTTTCTTGTTTCGGGTTTCCACTCTTTCTAGTTTACTCTGAGATCGTAGGGGCTTCGTTTCCGCTCCTGTTCCCTCTTCCTGGTTTCCGCTCCTTCCACTTTGTCCCTCGAGCTGAGATCGCAGGAGCTTCGCCGCTCCCTGTTTCGGGTTTCCGCTCCTTTCAATTTGCTCTCTGCTTTGCTACGCCACATCTCCATTTTTTGGGGATGGCTTCAAAAAGATCTTATGCTGCTGCACTTGCGGGTGTCCACGCCTCAGATACACCTAAATCTTGCTCTTTCCCTCATTCGTTTGAGTGGACGGAGGATATCATGAAACCTGGTAGGAAGAATGGGAAGCCTGCTATCTTTTTTACAGAAGTTGAAGGTATTCAACTTGCTTCCTCCTGTCGACTGAATTTGGTCCAAAAATTTATGTATGAACATCCCAAAATGGAACTGATTCGTAAGGAATTTGAGCTTATGTACCTTTTTGGCGAGTGAAAAGTTGGACTATTAGATAGAAGACATTTTTATATAACGAAATAATGAGGAGGATTTCACACGCTTATTTGCTGGAAGGATAATCTGAATTGATAACAGAGCAATGAAGATTCTGAAATGGTCTGTGGATTTTGACCCACAGACGGAACCACCAATCTTCCGGGTTGGATTCATCTCCCTGGTCTGAAATTTCATTATTTTACTCAAAAAGTGTTGTACTATATTGCCTCAGCTTATGGTAAGTCACTCAAAACGGACATTCCTACTTTTAATTTTTCTCGTCTATCTGAAGCCAGAGTACTTGTTGAAATAGACCTTAATCTTGTATTAAAGTCTATTTTTCGTAAATATTTTTTTAATTATTGTATCATTTTCATGAATTTTAAGTTCTAATGAATAAGCTATTTGGGTTGAGTATTATGAATTTTAAAGTCTTCGAAACTGATTTGGGTGTCATGATATGATTTAAAAAAAAAAAAGGAAATGAGGGAGAGTTGAAGCCAAACTATTGATGTAAAAACATCAAGCGAATTCCAACTCAAAGAACTTTTGGGTGAGAAAAGGTAACAACAATATCTTATGACCTATGGTCTGTAGGTAATTTAGGCCTTTTTGATAAACTCTTTTTTAGTTTCAAATGTATCAAGTTTTATATAAATATTCTAGCTTGTGATATTTTAAGTGCAGGAAAAATATATATCTTGATTTGCAAGCCTTAAACTCTTAGATTGGAAATTTATTTGAAGTCTTGACAAATTTACAATTTGTTTTATCATAGATATTCTTAGAAAAAATAAAATAATTTGCATAAGGATTTGATTGCATCTTGGTAAAGTCTTATTTTCTTGAAGTTGAGCACTTCCTTACCAAAGTTTTCACTCACAATAAAGTTTGAAGATAAGTTCATGCAATGAATTTTGATCATGTTACATGATAGTGCTCACTAATTAAAGTTTTATGCTTGCTCCATAAATTTGTAAAAGAATATACTAGATGTGTTAGCCAGTAATATGAAATGAATCTATCATGAAAATAATTTATTTACCTCAAACTTATTGGAGTGTTAAGTCCACCTAAAAGTATTTAAGATAAGTCCACCTAAAAAAATTATTCTTGGTTGTTAAAAAAAAATAGTAATATTACAATAGTGGGAGACCTTTTGTTGAGATTTGGGGTTAGAAATGACTGAATTTTTTAATTTAATATTTAATGATGAGCCTTGGAATTTTTAGTGAATGTTGAGAGTTTTGTTATGGTATAGTAGTAGAAATATCAAGAATAGTTTAAATTGAGCTGATATAGGCTGCTTTGAAAGTTCTTTTTTGGGAATGGCTTTAAGGTTGATTAAGAGACTTTAAATGCTTATCCATGATTAACTTCAGATGTGCACTTATGATATTGAATAAATGAATAGGTTGGTGGAGTTTATGGGAGTATCGAGGAGTGGAAAATATGACTAAGTCCTAGTTTTACCTAATTTGATGGGGCGATGTGAGTGAGATTTTTTAGTGTATGTAAGGTTTTGGTTTGGTCACTTATGTTGGAGTTTTCTAGGGATTTAGAAGATGTGAGAAAAGTTAAAAGTAGAAGTGACGCAGGGAGTTAATAATTTGCATTTCTAATTTCCATTTTATTTTGTTATAATTTTCAATTTGAATTCTTTAATAATATTTGTGATACTGGTGTTAACCCACACCACAAAGAAATGCATATCTTATTGCTGAAATCCAGAGAGGTTACAATCAAGGCTTTTAAAAACAAGAAATAATGACAACAAACAAAACAACAACACTTTAGGGTGAGGATGAAGTTCGTGAGTGCCAGCTGGAAGCAGGTAGGGGCATGTTGGGGTTATGGGTTCAGTAGTGTGGTTTCGCGAAAGGTGGGAGACAGTGGTTAGGAGATGGGTAGAGGTACAGGGCTGGAATAGGAAGGCTGGAGAGGAGAGGAGGGCAACAGGTTGGGGCGTGGGGGAAGATTCAAGGCAATAGGTGGAGAGGAGGGTTTTGTGGCTATAGGTTTGAGCCTAAGTTCTGAAGGGGAGGCGACAACAAAAGAGAACAAGAGGAGGGCTGGCTTTGGAGTTGGCAGTGGGTGAAATGTTTGGAAGGCATTAGCTGTTTGAGGCTGATCTGGAGGGCAATGCAGAGTGGAAGATGGGTCCGGAAAGCAATGACAAAGAGAGGTGGGTCTGGAAAGGGGCAGCAATGGGAGCTGCAGAAGAACAACTACATAAGGCTATTTGACGGCTGCAACTGGGACAAGGTTGCGGAGGAGGAGAATTTGGGAGATAATCACCACCTTGGAGCGAGATTGTCGGTTGCTATAAAAATGTAATTTAATGTTATATAGTTTAGAAAATTAATATTTCAATTTTTAAAAATACGAGACTGAACTGATTTTATATAAACAAGAGTCTAAATAATCAAGCACAACACCGCAAGTAATGCATCTGTATCCTGAAGAATAAACACATTACTTTCTGGTGAGGCTTCATTAAATAAACAAATGAATTTATGACATCCGTTTTAGTCTGCGAAAACCTTTTGTTTTGACCGACAAGTTCTCTTATCTAATATAGAAGATTAGATATGATTTATATTAAGCTGGGTTTATGAAGTTTCCTATAAGAGCAAACTCTTATAGTTAATTACATCTTAAACAACCGAAGCCACTTAAGAAAACTCTCGATTTATATCAGAAAATCAGGCATTCAAGAATTTCAAATTGTTTTAGACCCTTAAGGTCGGACGAAGGAGTATCAAATGGGAGAAGATCAAATTTGGATCAATTACGGAATCCAAAGTTAGAAAAACTAGGGGATGTCACGATCCTGAGAAGTGCCTCAGTGACTTCTCGAGCTATTCTATAATTTGGTTGTAATTTTGGTGAGATGATATTATTTAATGTTCCATTCTGCCAATTATTATTATTATTTAGGGCTTACATTTGTGTGAGACGGTCACACAAACAACCTGCAAGATGGTAGGGTTTATGTCCCAACAAGTGACAACTTCAGAGTCTAAGGCGAGTTACGGCTCAAAATTGCACAGCATAATTGTGCAAAAGCCTAAAGATGAGTTGAGGATTTATTTCGCTCTAGGAGGACAACCTCGAAGTCATATGACTTGTTGTTTAGTTCTAATGAAAGGTTTGTTGTTGTAAATTCTCATGTTGTTGTAGATCCGTTTGCTCTCTCGAAGTTATTCTTTTGTACATCCTTGTCGTGCTGCCCACGACGCTAGCTCTAAGTTCCTCGTTGATGTAGCAATTCTAATTTCTAAGGTTTAAATGTTTAAATGACAAGTTTTAGTTCAATCATTATGGGGGATTAAAGTTGATTAGAGCGACACTAGTTAGGATCCCTTGGTTCCCTCGTTTCGGTATCACAGTTTTCTTTTGAATTTACTTAGCTTAAACGATTTGTTAAGCTCATTTAAAACGGGGAGATCTCGTTAGCAACCGTGAGTTACCTCATCTGAGGGACTCCCGTAAATTCAAAAGAACGTGTTATGAAGTTATTATTTTTTTTGTTTTTGTTTTGAAAATGTTGTTTAATTCTGAAAAGGGTTGATTGATTTTGGAAAAGTTATTTTTGTTTTGATGTCGCATGCAAATTTGTTTTAAGTTTTGCATAGTAAAGTAAATAGGTGTAGGCAGAAAAAAATGTTGTAAAGTAAATAAAATTATATTACAATAACGTAAATGCGTACCTGTCATCTTCTCGCACTCTCGCTGAAAGATTAGCCTTGCAATATATATAATTTTGCAGAAATTCAAATAAAATTGCAGTAAAGAAAAAAAAACAGGGAAGAAGGTTCAAGCTACCCCTACTAAGTTCTATTTCACAACCTGATGGTTCCTTAGAAGTTTTAGTGGATGATTTTTTTTGAACAAAATATAATAGGTTCATTCGTCCTTCACAATATCCAAAAGATTATAAGAGTGTTTGAAGCATGACCCCAAACAAGCATTACAATCCTTTTAAACATTCCGAGTTCATTTGAACTTATTATATTGTTCAAGTAATCATCTAAAGTTAACTTATGGTTTGATTGATTTAAATGTTATATGCTCAGTGAACCTGATGTTTTAATCATCTCATAAGAGGGGCACTTAATTAGTTATTTAATATTTTACTTAAAAGTTATATAAATAGGTGCCCTTGAGGGCAGAATTGGGTTATTAAGAATATCATACCTACAATCAAGGCTGGGCTTGTAGTGTTTGTAAAATATCTATGATTAGTTATGTTTCCTAAACCTTATCAAGCAAATCCAAATTAAACATAGTTTACTACTTAACAATTGAAAATTATCATTTTACTCCCAAGACTCTCCACTTCATAACTTGTTAAATATAACACAAATGACTTTAAAAGTTTTATAGTACCCCATTCATGGGTCAAATAAAATATCAGAGGAGAAAATGTAATTTTCTGATTTTTTTTTAAATTTTAATAATTATTTTATTTAAAATTAAAAATTTTCAAAGTTAATTCATTTAATCAATCAAAATAAAGTATCTACCCTTAGGAAAATTATTGGAGGTTCACCTAAGTCGTAGGACCATTAAGACCAATTTTCATGATTTTTCAAGTTTTATTTTAATTGTTATATTTATTTAATGATTTTGAGTATTGATTAAATATAAAATATTATTTAAGATGAAAGTTAACTTTTATTTTTTTTTAAATTTCTCGGATTCAGGGAACCTAAAGAAACAAATTTCATATTTTTATGATTTATATTTTATTTATTGTAATTATTTTAGTTCAAAACTATGGAAAATTAATTTTAAGCCTTTAAAATTTTATAATTTTATTTAGAAAATTAGGAAAAATATTTTAATTCTTCCTAAGTGATCAGGGAACTAATTATGGCACTTTGGGGTAATTTTCAATTTTAGTAATTTTTATCATTTTTAATTATTTAAAATTTAAAATGTACCTTAAAAATTAAATATTTATTTTAACTTCAATTTTATTTTTCATAGATTCCTCTGATCACAACGACTCAGAAAATCACTTTTTATAATTTTCTAGCCTTTAATTTAATTTATATAATTCTAATATAAAAATCATATTTAATTTAAAAAATCAAGTTTAGAGGGTAAATTAATTCAAAATGATTTCAAATTTTCACATAGAGTTAATATGACCTTTTTTTTACAGTGTGGGATGATTTTTATGATTTTTATAATTTTCTTTTATCTTTTTATATAATTCTTTTATTTTTAGAATTTAATTACATAAAATAATATGTTTGATTATTTAAATCCAATTTATATTTTTCGTAGGATTCTTTGGTTATAGTGAACCTACTAAAACTAGTTTTATATTTTTCTGATTTATATTTTAATTTTTATAATTTTTTAATTTAAATAGAATTGATTTATCTTAAAAATTAGGGTTTCCACACTTAGACGTGTTCTCTGACTTTGGAAAAATCAGAGAACACAACCAATGATAGGAAGTTTAAACCCCAAAAAGCCTGAACAATGGCATATCTAATTAAATTTTTTAGTATTTAATTAATTAAAAATAAAATATAAGTAAAATAATTTTAATTTTTATTTCTTATTGTTCTCCTCTGTTCACTGAGCAATATGATATTTTTATTTTATTTCTATGAATTTTCTATATAAATATATGGAATTTTGAAGTTCTGTGAATTAAATAAATCATTAAACCCTTTAATTTTCTACTTAATCCAGTCAGCCGCCACGCAATTCTCGCACGCTTCGAAGTCCCACGCGGTGATCCCTGATTCGCTGCACTTTCCACCTCAGCCACCACGTGTCGCCTTTATCGTTCCATTTCCTCGTCCGACGCAATCTAATTCGCCCGTCCGATACACGCGCGATCGGACGACTTCTGGTCATCGTCCCCAATGGCTCTAAATCGAGAGCCACTCGTTTTCTGAAACTAATTTCTCGCTCCATTCTCAACCAAATTGTATGGTGTTTATTTCTAAAGCTTCATCTACTTAAGACAAACCTATCTAAATGGTTAATCAAGTATGAAATACAAGTTTGCTTCACAATTGACCAAATTGAGCTCGATTTAGGGGAAAACGACCCATACCTTAGCCCAAGAGGTGTAGCATCAATTGGATTTGTTCCTGAGCTTTGTTGTGAGCTGACGAACCTCCTCCAAGTGTCAATTTTAGCTGAGATTCAGTACAAGTAAGAATTGGATCAGAGGGTGATTCAGGCTTGGTCTAGGGCTAGGTTAGAGTGCTCAAAATGATGGGGCTTTGGTTGTGGAAGTCTTATTTGGGTTTGGTGAAACTTTTGGGAAAGTCAATTTGGAGTTTGGTTGCACTTGACGGTATGACCGTGAAACCCCTAAATTTCAATGGTGAAATTAGGGTTTGACAGTGGGGATGAGGGGTTGAAAATGGCTGGGTTGAGCTTCTCTGGGTTGCTAGGGAGTGGTGAGAATTTGGCAGAGTTTGGTTAGAGTTTTGATCATCATCCTCTCTTGGCTGTGGAGTGGTCCTTTTATAGCCATGACCATGGACGCTATCTGGGCATGTCATGGTAGCAGGGGGCAGCTTAGGTGGAGGGAAGAAAAGCTGTGGCGACCAATAACAATGGGACAGTTTTGAGTTTTAATCATTTGGGCATTTTGGGTGTGGTGTTTTCCGGCGGCTGTGGTGTTTTCCGGCGGTTGTGGTGGCTGACCGGCTAGGGTCAGGTCACCCTCAGGTTCAGGTGAGCCAGGGAGGTGTCGGCCGTTTTATTTTTCAACTTCGTAGTTTGAAAATGTGATGCTTTTGTGATTTTGAAAATAATTTAAATATAAATATAATCTTTTTTTTAATTATTATTTTAAAGTAACATTTTAATTTAAAATAGGTGAGACCAAACGGGTCTCACATTTTAAATAGTTTAGACGAGTGAATACGATACTACAAGTAAAACACTTATCCCGAAGGATAAATATCACTTGTAATAGAGATTCAATCACCTAGACTAAAGAATTTGTGACATCCGTTTTGGTCTGCGAAATATTTTTTTAAAAAGGCCAACAAGTTCCTTTATCTAACATAAAAAATTAGATAGGGTTTATTTTATCTGGGTTCCTGGTTCCCTATAGAGGCAAGTCTCTAATTACATCTTAAATGATCGAAATCACATAAGAAAACTCTCGATTAAGATCAGGTGGTTTTGCCTTCAAGATTCCAAAGTTTAAGTTTTCACGATTAGACATAGGAAATCAAATGGGAATGACTCAAAATAGGAACAATTATTTAAGGAATTTAAATGAAAGAAAAGTAGGGGATATCACAGATCTAGGGAAAACCCCGGTGACCTCCCAACTATCCTAATATTCGGCTTTATGTCTTTGAAGTAATGATTATTTGATATTTCAATCCTGCAAATTATTTAAGATTTAAGACTTATGTTTGCACAACGTCAGACTGTGCAAATAGCCTAAAGGACAGAAGGATTTACACCGTACCGAACGGTAACCTCGGAATCCTAATGCATTAGGACTTATAATTACACAACAGAGTTATGCAAAAAAAACCTAAAGAAATGATCCTATGGGTTGTTATTTAAACTAAAGAAAGTGATAGGTGATGTGAATGTGTTTTGCTGCTACAGATTCATCTTGAAGTTATCCATTGCCACGCTGCGCACGATGTTTGCTCCGAGCCTCTCGTAGTAGCACCTCCTAGTTTAATTTTAGTTTTGAAAATACGCCTAACCACTAGATTATCCTAATCTAAGACATAGTGTATCAAAGTAACTAAGCATGCATTATAATAGAAAAGAGCAGTATAGTGTACAATAGAAAGAAAAGACAGTATAGCATGCTGAGAAAAATAGTATAATAGACTATGAAAACAATATAACATGTTGGGAAAATAAAATGCTGTAATATAAATTAAACCTGTACACCTGATATGTTCATTGCTCCTTTAAGTTTAACTATTATGCGCTGTGTAAAAGAGGAAAATATAACCTGAAAAAGACTTAACAGAAACAGGTAAATCGTAGAAAAAAGACAAACAAATAAAATGAAATATAATATCACATATAAAGGACCAAGAATAGGAAATTTATATGTGATATTGGAATGTCCCCAATTGCTAGGAGGATTCGAGTGTAAGACATACTCAAATCCCGGAGCATTGGGTTTCAGTTTTGGTCAAGTTAATGTTAGAATTTCATTATTTGATTTAATTAAATCAGTCATGAGTCACAATCTAGTGCACCCTCGTGCCTAGTGTCCTACTTATCTCCTAAACTGAGGTTAGATGTTTGGATTTCTTAGGGTCATTTGAAAATTAGTATGATAAACTATCTCTCAAGGTTGTGCTCCTAAGATCTAAAATGTCTGCACTTTAGTTTAAACTTAAAGTGTCCTAAAGTGTCTAATCTCAATTAAGTGCCTTTCCGCCAACCCTCAAACATCTATAGATCCAGTTTAGCTCGCTATCAGTCTCCTAAAACCTAGAGGTAAACTCATAGTTTTGGCAAAAGAGTTGTGAGTTGTGCTTCAATCCTGTTGAAGGAAATGAATTTTAAATTGATTCAAAGCTTAAGGGATCTAAGTGTAAGTCCACTAACCTCTCAACCGTTATCTAAATTCTCATTTCTTCCGATCCCAACTAGTCTTTCAATTTGCAATTTATTTTTCCTTATGTAAAAGAAAAGGTGGATTGTTCGCTATCCTATCTCCTCTTTAGATTGTATCATCCCAAAAATTCAAATTTCAATTTTAATTCTATCATCTTCTCTTTCCCTCCTATTTTCCTTGAGATTATAAATCATTTCAAACTTTAATTAAATCGAAAATTCCTATTTTTAACTTGACCGTTAAAAAAAAATAAAATAAAGTAAAATAAACGAAAATGAGACCGATCCATTTTTAAAACCAAATTAAATCAATAAAACTCATGAATGTTTGGGTCTAAAACATTTAAATTTGATAAAAGGAAAATGATCGAATCAATCCCGAGAAGGATATCCTTTCCAAGTGGCGCATTTATGAATTTCCAAACCCAACATGACTTCAATTTATATCAAACTCAAAATGAAGCTTCAAGAGCTTTCTACATTTCATAAAGTATAGGAGAACAATCCATAGGGAGCATCCTTCTGTACCCTTAAAAATCATACCATTATCAAAGCCCTTCAACTTCAATTTTAATCAAAAGCTCACGGGTAAGACAATAAGGGAGGGAAAAGTCCACGGGTAAGGCAACAACCCAAAACCAAGAATCAAATCCAGCTAAATGAATAGGAAGCTCACGGTTAAGGCATCAACCCAAAACCAAAAATCGAATCCAGCTCAATGAATATGAAGCTCACGGCTAAGACAGCAAACCAAAACCAAAAATTCAAATCCAGCTCAATGAATATGAAGCTCACGGTTAAGGTATCAACCCAAAACCAAAAATCAAATCCAGCTTAATGAATATGAAGCTCACAACTAAGGTAGCAAACCAAAGCCAAGACTCGAAATCCAGCTCAATAAATATGAAGTTCACGGCTAAGGTAATAAGAGAGGGGAGAGCCCACGGGTAAGGCTCACAAAAGGAACATAATCACCATAAAATCAACCATCAATTAGCCAACAAACAGCATCTATATGGGCCCAATCACCAGCTACTTGAGTGCAAACAGTAATTGCAACACCCAAACAGCTAACTACAACAATTAATGACACTTTCAAGCTTCCAAACTTCTTCAACAATAATTCTGAACCTCCTACAACCAACAACTTCTTACAATTTTGCTACAACAGACTTAACAGTTTAAAACCTCCCAAACAAGCTTACGGGCCGAGTCAGGAAAAGGGGCAACCCTAGACCACTACAAAAGCAAACCAAACTCAAGAAACATTCCAAAACCTCAGCCAATATAAGTTACCAAAGGAAACCCGAAACAAGCCCAGCAAAAGGGCAACCCGAGCCCAAAAAATGTTCCAAAACAATAAAGAATTTCAGCAAGCATAAATCACCAAAAAGGGACCAAAGCAAGTCCAACATAAGGGACGAACCAAACCCAACATATGGGTAAGTGAAGCCCAAGGAATATTCCAAAACGACAAAAGATTTCGACCAATATAAATCATTAAAAAGAAACCCAGACCGAGCCAAAGAAAGAGAGAAACCGAGCCCAGCACAAGGGGAGCCAACCAAAAAAAATATTTCCAGCGTAAACTTGATTTCAAAAAGAGTTCAAACCAAGCCCACCAAATGGGCTAAAATAGGGTCACAAAAATCAGATTTCATAAAGCCACAACCAAGCCCAAGAAAAGGGCGAATCGAATCCAATACATGGGGCAAAATATGAAGCATGAAATGAGCTCCAAACGTATGTTTTTACCTCATAAAACATTCTAGAACATATATTTCAGCAAAAGGGGTAGCAATGAGAGCATGAAATGAATCCCCAAATACAATTTTCCAACTTTAAAAATGATTTCCAACATATTTTTCATCGAGGGACAGCAAGAAATGTAAGGTGTGAGCCTCAAATATAATTTTTCAGCTCATAAACGGAATTTCCTTCATGTATTCTATCAAGGGGCAACAAGATAAACTAAATATGGGCCCCAAAAAAATAATTTTCAATTCATAAAAAAAATGATTTCCAACATAGGAACAAAACCGAGCCCATTAAATGGCTAAAACACCAAAGAATTCAGCCAAGACGTGATATCCAAAAGGAACCAAACCGAACACACTAAGTAAGCTAAGTAAAATGCAATTTCCAGCTATCATGAGGCTAAGACTGAGCCCTCCAAAATGTGTTAAAACATAGAAAATTTTCCAGCTAACCCTCAATCCAAAGGAACTAGACTCAGGCCCACCATATGGGCCAAAACAGATCCTCCTTGCAACATCAAAACCCAAAATTCACATTCAATATGTGTGCTTCGAACAATGACAGGCAACAGAAAGCAGAATAGCATAAGTAGGATCTTAAACCATTATCCAAAACATCGCAGCAAATTCCCGCATATAGATATATAAACGACAGGATTATATATAAAAAAAAAATTTGCATGTAAGAATGATCCTAAACATGCTTTCCATGCATCTTAAGCAGAAAAAAAAAAACCAATATCATACTCCATTCACATGTTCCCATAGATTATTCATGCTTAAACTTCAAAACATACCCAAATCTTGCCTTCTCATGAGATAGGAAGTATTTTCATGTCATCCGAACATTGCAAATCAGAGGAAGGAAGATAAATACCTCTTAATGCCGACTTAAAGCAAAAAAAAAAAAGGTAAGGAAGATCCAACAAAATTGCCTTCCAAAGAAATCCTCTTCCTAAAAGCTTCGGGAAACAATCACCAACGAATGCTCCATACTCTAGCACACGAAAATCAAATTTTGGATAATATGTTATCAGAGTTTTCTTTTTTTTTTAAGACCTCCCAAAGTAAAGAAGAAGGAAAACAGCCTTTCGAACAGCACCCCAAAGCCACTCTCCTTTTTTTTTTAGAAACTTTCAACAACCCCCAAACCACAGAGGATGAAAAGAACAAGTAAGAATGAAATTAGAGGAGATTTTGACAGCACCTCCCCACTCTTAGAATCGGTCAACCTTAAGATCTTCCCCCAAATGGGGTTTTATAAGCATTAGAGGAGAAGAACAACTACCTACCAGCCTCCCTGGTAAGCAAATCATGTAAGGGGAGAGGAGGAGAAAGATTTAAGGCAAGAGGAAATGCAGCCTAGGGTAGAGGAAGAGCCGGCCAGATGGAGTTCCACCATTGGGAAGTTGTTCGGTCGAGAGGAGCTTGAGGAGGTGAGTCGCGTATGCGAATGGCAGCGGAATGCCGCGTGTGAGGGAAGGGGAAGACGATTTCAGCGACTAGGGGTTCGATCGTTAGGCTCGAGTGCAGCCGATCGCGGGAGAGGAGACGCGTGCGGAAGCTAGGGCTCCGTTCGAGTGGCTCTCGGTCGAGGGAGAGAAAAATGAATGTCGCGGGTTAGGTGAATAAGATTTAAGTGTTATAATTATATAATTAAAGTAATATAATTTAAAAAAAAAACTTAATTTTTAAATTAAAAGGGTTAATTTACACATTTCAATTCGTGTGAAATAATTGTAAATTGGACACCCCTTTAGGTAATTTCGACATTCCGGACGCTCCAGCGCAGTTCATTTTGCCGTCAGAGGTCTCTTTGACGAATTCATCGATTTGTGTGTCAATTTTCTCGTGTCGAAAGTATAGCAATATGAGTGTCCTTTCCTACCAAAATTGGTATCCCGGACGCGTTGACACAGTCCATTTTGTCGTCGGAGGTCATCCGAAGAAGTTCGCATTTTCACCCGTCCTTTAGGCTTAATTGATGTCCGATTTCGTGCAACTCAGTGAATTTTGTGCACTTGGTGTGTGTATGTGACGAAAGGGTCATGTCGATGTTTTCCTAAGGCTTGGAGTCCTATTAAGAGCTTTTCCCTTGAATCTTCGCAAAATAGCCCATAACCGCTCATTCATAAGACGATGGTCTTGTGCCAAAAATGCTAGACATCAAAGAAAAGTAGGAAGTGGTTGGAATTTCTAAAAGGGTGAGTCTCAATTCTAGTTTTCTAAGATGGTCAATAGGAACTCCTAGAGCTAGATCCTAAGACCCTAGAAAAGTAAATGACCTAAAAAATGAGGTCAACAGGAGGTTGAGTGGTGGAGTCAATTTGGGTTCAAAGTGGTTCTGTGGTGGAAATCCAATGGAAAGGTGAAGTTTGGGCAATTTGGGCTAGCTTGGGTTTGACCCCATAGTCACTTAACTAATCGTGGCCCCAAAATAGTTAAGGCTGATCTTTAGGGTCCTCAAGTAAGTTTGGGCGAAGTCAAGTGGCTGGTTTGGTAGTTGGTCAAGAATTTAATGTTTCATGAAAAGGGAAAATCCAAGTGAGGAGGAGAAGGAAGAGTGGTCACCTCCACTTGCCAAATTTGGCAAAATTGAATTTGGAATGGCCATGGAAGGCTTTTTGAGTTATTCCATAATGTGCGTGAGGCCATGGAAAAGTTTCATAAGAATGGAAATTTTGATTTTTATGAATTTTGGAAAAATCAAGCCATGATGCTTAATTTAGATAAAGAGATGTATGCATGGGGAAATTTGGTATGATGCTATGGTGAAACGATTCAGATACCGTGGGATGGTGAAGATGAAATTTTTGTCATGTGGGCTCAAGTTGGGCCTTTTCAAATTAATGAAGTGGGCTTTTAATATGCATATGAAGACGGGCTTTTAAAATGCATGATGGACTTCAATTTTGAAATTGATCATGGGCTATTCAAATTGAATTGAAATTGATTGAGATTGGATTTAGACATGCTAGCATTTGATGTGAATGTGAAATTGGGGCATTTGATTGATCATGAAGTTCAACTTGAGGATTTTTGGACTTTGGGTCAATTTGAGGCAATTGGTTTGTGCTTAGAATTTAGGCTTGAGGTTGGGCTTGAATTGGGTTTCAATTGGATTTGGACAAGATGAAATTAAGTTTAAACTTGAAATTGGGGAAACTTGGGGTCAATTTGGCGGAAATTGAAGGTAATTTGGGGATTTTGATCACTTAGAAGCAATTTGGGGTTTTTGGTCAAAATGAGTTAATTTGATCAAATTGGACCTGATGGATGATCAAGAATTAATTTTATGGATATTTGAAATGATTTTGGAGGTTTTGGGAAATTGTGGGCCACTAAGGGCATTTTGGCAATTTTTACAAATTTGGGGGTATTTTGGTAAATATGAAAATTTTGGAGTGTTTTGAGTAATTTGGATGATATGAAATGGATTGAGATGATTTTTGAACAAAATTGAGGGATTTGTATCAATCTTGAATTTTTTAGGGTGCTAGGGGAAATTTATTAATTTTGGGGAAGTTTAGGGCTAAAAGACCAAAATTTGAAATTTAGGTAAGGTTTAGGTTTGATGCAATGCTGATCATAGAATTACCCCTATGGTGCCATAAGACCAGAGAAAGCCTACTTTGGATCCTCTATGTGCTAGTCTTATCTAGTCAAAGACAAGGGTTCGGGGGACCACCCACATGAGTCTCCAAAGAGAGAAGGGAACCAACCTAGACATGTGTAGTTTAAGGTTCATGATTGCAAATGGAAGTGTGAAGTGCAAGTATGTGTATACTAGACCAAGTCACATCACCTAGGGTCAACCCTAAGGTCAGATAGTTCCATGGGGAACCCCTCTTGAGCTCCCCCATATTGGCTCTACCTACTAAGTGCTAGATGTTAGAACCAACATGTGGAACTTCATGATGTGCAAAGAAGAGTTTCGAATTTCTATTAGTGAGGGTATCATCACTAGTCCTCTAGAAATAGTCAACAGGAAAGCCCTCTGGTTAGATCTTAGGCTCCTAAGGAAGAAAGACTAGACCTCAACGAAAAGTGAGGTCAACAAAGATATAACCCTAGCTATACTCGTCCTCGAGTATAGCCCTAGAAGGGAAGAAGGGGGCATCGGAGGCTGTCTTGACGGAAAACTCACTCAAAATTGAACCCTACTACATAATATACCTTATATATAGTAGATAACCAGGAGGGGGAGACCCCTCTCTTTGGGCGGCAACCCTAGCCCATAAACGTGCAACCCCTTGTGGAGCCTTGCGTCAATTTATTTTCTGTTGGATGTTTGCTAAATCATGGCATCAAGAATTTTATGAGAATAAAATAAATACAAAATAAAGCAAATGTAATATTCTTAGCTCTCCAACGAAAATGCAAAACTTGAGTCTTCAATCACAAAAGAAAAAAAATAAAAATAAATAAATAAACAAAAAAAAAAAAAAAACAAAAGAAAGAAGGTTCTACACTCAGATTATTTTATTTAATAATTGAATTTACAACTATTTCAACCCATATTCACTGGTATTTTATGTCTCTTAAACTATAAGACCTTTGGAGAGAAAAAAAGAGGGAAACATAAACAAAAAGGAGGTGATGATAGCAATTTATGAGAAGTTCCAACCACTCATTTTTAGAACGTATTTTATGTCATGGCCTGTTTTTTATACATGTGTATGGGTGATAAATAAAACTGCAAACATAATAAAAACATTTAGAAATTCTAAAAGTGCACCTTTTTTGGGCTTTTTTTAGGTGTCTTTCTGTTGATTTAACCTGAGCACTCGGTATATTTGCTTCTAACTTCATTGTCTTGATCCACATGTTGTATCACATCATTAAGACTTGTAACATCTATATTATTTCTAGGCATGTTACTTCTTAGTACACATTAAGCATTCTTTAATTTCTCACAAACAGACTAAGTTTTATTAAAAATATGTATATTTGTCTCAAGGTACATGTCATCTTAAAGTTTGACATTTAGCGAATTATAAATTTATT
Organism: Phalaenopsis aphrodite; assembly: GCA_003013225.1. Taxonomy (NCBI): domain Eukaryota; kingdom Viridiplantae; phylum Streptophyta; class Magnoliopsida; order Asparagales; family Orchidaceae; genus Phalaenopsis; species Phalaenopsis aphrodite. The sequence goes on from NEWO01000407.1 coordinate 1,154,206, forward strand.
TTGCACTTTCTCTTGGAAGAACTCGCTACATAATGTTTTTTTTTTCTTCCAATATGATTTGCTTGTATTTTTTCCCTCATGTCTCTACCGAGCAGTATAAAATTAAACATAGCTCGCTTTATTCTTTAATTTTTCCATGAAGTGCCTTAGATGTCTTTCATGCAATGGGTGGTCTAGGACTAAACTGGTAGACTAATTTATTACCCAAAATAATTTTTAAAATGTGATTTAATATTGGTTCACTGCTTATGCAGATAACAACGGATGACTTGTTGCAAGCTGCACAAATAGAAGAAAGAGGAATGCTTGATAAAAAAGAAAGAAGTGAAGAGATGTGGAAACGACTTGCTCTTAATGAAGCAGCTATGGCTGTTGTAGCAGTGAATTTTCCTGATCTAAAACATATTGAATTTGTATTTTCCACAACTCTTTGACTAATATTATCTTTATCCATAATTTAGTTTTCTTAGTAGATCTACTAGTTCAAATGTAGTAATCGGTCCTTTTTAACCTTCACTGCTAAAACACTTGCATTTATTTGGATGATCAATCGGAAAATCAGAAGTAACAGAAACATGAATTTCCATATCGCCATTTGTGTCATCTTTAAATTATGTTTTACCCCATAAGCTAGCGGGTGATTGAAGAAATATTCAAATTGATGGTATTGGCTTGCATTAACTGATTTGATTCATGTTCAGACCAATAAGCTTTTTTAACTTCAATGGTTCCTAATGCGGCGCAACTAAACACATTGAATTACAAAAAGAATGGTATACTAGCATGAATATGATTATTGTGGTTTGAAGGCTTGCTTCCTCTCTTTTTTAATATTTTTAACTCTTTCTTCTTGTACGACATACACTTATCTTTACATGTAATGTACGTTCACATAAGAAATTCCAACGCCTTTTTGAATCAGCTTGGCCTTGATTCATATTTATTCATACTAGTAGAACAATTAAATGATAGTATAGGTTATCAATTATCTTGTATAGCTTTTGAACTTGATCTAAACTTCAAATTTCCGTACTTATAAATTGTTGATTAACATGTTTGTATGCTAGTTAATTAATGCACTTTTATTCTAATGCATATTTTAATGACAATAAATTCATTAATTCTTGCCTATAAAGCCTCTCTGCATTGTGATAGCTGAACACACCAACATTCCATGACATCATATTGGATGTGCCATGTGAATTTTTTTAATTATAAATTCTTGAAAAAAATTCAACACTACGTTGAAACTTTGATACGTCTCCGTTTGGGGCCTCGTTTTTCGAGCGTTGCAGCCCCAAACTGCGAAGTTTATTCTTTTTCTCGCGCTTTCCTGCAGCGTCCGCGGGCGCTTGCTACTAATCTAGGCTGAACGCGGGATGCGAGATCGACCCTGCGGCCCGGCGTTCTCGAGCGGTAATATCTCTTATGCCCTGCTCGAAAGCCTTTGAAACTCGAAAGCCTTTGGAATTCCACTTTGATACCTCCTATGCCCCGCTCGTACTGAGCCGCCTTCGCTGCCCTCCTCAAGGCCGAAGCACCTACCCGAGGTCCTCGCGCACGGGAGTTGTGGTTCTTCCCCCTCCTCGAGCATATTCTCCTCGGATCTATCCCCTTGCCGGCGGTATTTTGATGTCTCTTGCTCATTTTGGAAGATGAGTTCTTCGATGGATGCTGCATCATCTTCTTCGGTATTGGTAGGGTATAATGTAATTTCATTTTAAAAAGGATGGAAAAAATCAGCTTTTTTGTTGGACTGTGGGTCCAAAATTGGGATTTTTGTTTTATATTTTTTACGCTATGCATGCTCTCCGTTTCTAGTGCTGAAGGAAGAGGAAAAAGAAGATTGGGGTTGCAGATAGTTACAAAAATTATAGAAGGGTACTTCAAAGTGGGATGGTTGAAATAATCATGAAAGAAGTCTTGAGAGATGAAATTGATGGCAAGGAACTGGAAATCCTTTCTTTACTCTTATTGCACAGAAGTGCATGCATTCGCCTTGATTTGTCATAGCCCTTAGGGCTATTTGGCCTGCAGAATTAAGTGTACTGTAAAATAAATGTATGAGTTTTTGAAAGTTTTGGTGATTTGTCAGATGAATTCATTGTAGTGTAAAATTTGAAGGCATTTGAAATTCATTCTATATTTCAATTTCATTGTATCTCTAATTCATTAGATTTAGACAAATTCCAAATATGTCGCATCTGTCAAATGCTAGCCCTCTTCCATAGGCTGTACGTTGCTCCTTATGTCCCCGATTCACCCCTCCCTCAGGTAGTTGGCTGTTTCTGCCACAGTTGCTGTCACCATCGTCTCCTCCTCCCTTGGCTGACCTTAAATGTGTTTAGATTTGAATATAATTTGTTTGTTTGTCTTTTATGCTTAAAATAAAACTTATATTTATAGATAGAGGATTTGGGGCATATAATGCCTCATTATTGAGTGAGTTGACTCAATAATAATTTCTAACAACTTTCTTTTCTAGTGGAACATGAATGTTCTTATCTCCTTGTTCCTCAGGTCCCTCTTTCTCGTCTCTCGATTCAATTTATTGCTACACTTTAGTTTCTATTTATGTTCTTATTCATCTCTGTTCACACACAACCATGATTGTATCAATTTTGCTTAGTTTTGCTGCTCTTTTGCTTGTTTTTTCTCATTTCATTTGCAAGCCTTGATCTAGTTGTTGCATCACAAAATCCTTGAAATACATTAACCATAAAACTTCTTAAACTATTACTTTTACTCAATAATGTTTTTATTTTATGAAAAATCGGTCGTTTATTATGATGAGAATTTATTAAGCGGAAGAATAAGTTGCTTCTTCAAAATTGTCCTACTGTCAACCATGAAGAATAGAGAAAATATAATCCTCCTGCAAAATTAACATGACTGCAACATCTTCTTTATAAAGTAGGTTGTCGAAATTCTACCATTCCAATTATAAAAAAGAACTTAATGTACACAGATTAAGGCTATGTACCATTGGATTTGTTTCTGTATGACCCTCAGACTGTAATGTGTGCTTTTCTATAGGATTACAGGCCCCTAATTATTTTTCCCTTTTCATTTCACAATTTCTTACAAAGAATGCAATAAGATTCTTGAGAGTTTTTTTTTTCATTATTTTACTTTCTACAAAGGTGATTTGGTTATATCTGATGAATTCATAAAGTTACGTGATGATTTCACTTACTCCAAATCTTTGAAGGAAGAGATTCTCAACCCCAATGGAATTGATGCCATTCTAGTAATTATGTTTATATTTACTTTAAATAATTTTTGAATTATTAGGATTTTATTTTTTTTCCTATTAAAATTTTCATCTTAGATAATTTCAGTAGTTCAATTTGACTTATTAGGATCAGATTTACTTTTGTTTAAATTTGACTTTTAAAATTTGATTGTCTTTTCGATATAGATTTGGAGCTTGTAATGACTAGAATGAATTAAATCATAAATATATTCTAATCACTCTCTTTTCCAGTAGGCTCTTACTTTTCTTGTCTCTTCTTTTCTCCCAGATCTTTTTTTCTACCCAGTTCTCCTCACAACTCTCATCTAAATCTGCTTTACAATTTGATAAAATTTTATTTGATCTTATTTTTTATCATATATAATCTAAAAGTCTAATAATTGTGAATGATTTGAAATTTTGATTTTATAATCTAGACATATATTTGAAATAATATTTCCAACTCATGTTTTTGTCCAACTTGCGCATTGTCCTATGTTTTAAAAATTATTGGTTAGTCCTGAATTCATTTCACATTTACCTCTTTGGTTATGCATTCACGACTCTTGGACTTCATATATTGGCTTATTATGTATCTGTTGCTTATTTTTTGTAACCTTAGAATTATCATATTGAAGGACAAATTGATGAGATGGTTTGATCACAAGTCTAGTCTATTACCTTTTAAAAATTTATCCTTACTGCAAGAACTTGTTTCCTCCGTTAATGAAAAGAAAAAGGGAAAAAATAATTTTGAGCTAACCTTTAAATAATAAATATCGACCAATATCATGTAAGGCTGATCAAAATAATACAAAACCTTGTCATGAGATTCTATTAGTTTCCCTTTGGATAATTTGTATGAATGATGACTAATAATTTCGGGCAAATGGTATCTTTCTGTGTAATTCCTTCACCATTTAATATGCCCACATTCAATATGTTGGTTCAATTCCATTGTGGTGAAAATTTCGTAACCAGATAATATGGATATGAGTTCTAGAGCTGATAATCAGTTGCCAATTCTAGAATTTTAACCAAGTTTGCTGATTTTTACTCTTATTGCAGTTTATTTTTAATTTACTTGTTATTCCACAATTTGAGTTAACATTAAAACTTGCAAGGATTCTATTCCTTTGTTTTGCATCAATTTTATTTCGGCCAGCATTTATATTGCTTGATTGTCAAAAGTTTATCCATGCGCACATAATATGCATGCTGGATATTATTTTTCTTATTCTATTGCGTTTGACATAATAAATGATCATGAAGCTTATTTTTGTTCTTGCTTAATTACTTGGAACGATTATTTTGGTAATTTTGTCTGAAATGATAGAACCTTGGGTGCCTTCCATGAAACATGCCAATAAATCTTAAGATGCATAGGAATATGTATATCGGTAATAATCTAAATTTCATTTACCAATCTATTGCTTTCATACGCAGTTGAAATTAAGGTCTCCATTATATCTTAACGTGTCTTATTCATATTTCGAGTAGGTCACAATTTCTCCTCGAGCTGGCAGAGAATTGGGTTATGTACGAGTAAAAATGGATCATATAAAGTTTAGCAGTGGAATGCTTAGGTATGTTTCTCACATTTACTTCGTTTATTTTGCTCACTTTTATCAATAATGAATAAAAAATGAAGGTTTTGCCGTTTGCCTTGTTTCATCATTTGCTTTTTATTTGTAAACTGAAATAAATATTGTTTGAAGATAATCTAATCGCTTTTTTGTAATTACATGTCTTTATATTCATTCGTAATGTAGATTTTCCAACCATTTAAAAATTTTTCCATGATCAATTTCTCTTTATATTGGCAGTCGGCAGTCCCTCCTCGATCACATCACTGTTCAGATTGCACCCCGAGCTGCAGATGAAATATGGTATGGTGAGAATCAGGTATGTATGTATCATGGCTCATCACTTTTCCTTGTTCTTAATGTTCAATATTCTTTTGTAGCCCCAAAATGTTTTTCTATTTACATATCTAACACTTAAACTTTCATTTTTGCTTATATTACAGTCAATGCTTTAATATAAAGTCAGAGATACCACTATTACTATTTTTTTGAAGTGAAATACACCTTTTTCTTGATAATTGCAATTTGCATTATTCAAAACAAAAGGGTTACAAAAAATGCAAAGGGTAAACTATGCCTGTACAAAAGAAGACCTATCATCACTAGGGATGGAAGTAAGATCACTATAAGCATTTACATGATTCAAAACAAAGCTATTGTTTAAAGCTTAAGTAGCACAAAAATGAGCAGCTCGGTTGCAATCTTTAGTAGTGTGAAGGGATGCTACTTGCTTGAATGAGACCATGAAGGATATTTCCTGGCTAAATCTTTGGTGGGCCTCCCAAAACTTCTTATTCATTGAGTCACACTAAGACGGATGTTGTTGAAATTGTTGCCTTCGAAACATTCATGATTGTCATTTTTTGGATGGAAAGGAGCCTGGAGTTCAACTCTAGCAATATCTTAGTTTTCAAAATTGCATCCTATAGCAATGAGGAAGTTACCTCCCAGATAATAGCACCAGTTCCTGCCATGCCAGAGGAAGAGAGGGCCACATCTACATTGATCTTGGTCTATCAAGGAGGGGGGATGCCAGGAAGAAATAGGAAGCGACATGATTGGTTCACTCACATTTCATTGCTCTCGAAAAGGAAATAGATGCATGTTGGTGAGGGCTTCAATAATAGGGTAGCAATGTTAACAGGTGTGCCATGCGTTTAACCATGAACCTTCACATTCCTAGCTCTCCAACAATGGTGTACGACATAAAAAAACATTCGAGTTAGACGGATGCCATCAGTACGAACTCGGGTAAGCCCACAGAAAACATCCTCAAAGATGTAAAACAATGGCAAAGTGAAACCCCATCTAGCAAGACTTTGTGTCACTGAAGTAACAAGCAATTAAACCCCAAGTGTTATCGGTTTTCCCTCTCCTGACATCCGAGCAAGGCCATCCTCCACTAGGCCGCGTTTTAAAATGCAATATTTAGTTGATATAACATTGTGAGCCATTCACCACGAAAACATGTTTTTTCAAGGGTGTGAGTGAAAGCTTTCCTAAGCGAAGAGAAATCTGTCATGCTGTCCGCATATTTAGCTTCATAAGTTGAGGTCGTGATAGTCCTTCCTGAGTGTACTTGAATAAGCTCCACGCAATCCTCTTGTAGCTTTGTAGAAATCATGATCTGTAGAATGCGATCGGACATCTCCACCCCAAAACATTCTCTGATCCGCCCTTGCATCCAGCTTCCACTCGAAATAAATTCAGCAAGTTGGATAATTTCTAGCAGAGGAGCAATAATAAAACAAGGCCAAGTGGTAAGTGGCCTGTTGTAAATCCAAGTATTTTCAAATACGTTGATGCTTTCTCCATTTTTAATCTTTCATCTTGAAATAGCTTTTAAAGCAGTAACACCATCACAAATGACTCTCCAAGGTTAGATGTATTCAGTTATAGGCTGTTTGTGAAACATTTCTGCCATATTTACTCACGAGGCATTGATGCAAGAGCGATTCCTGGTCTTTTAAGAAATTTCAAGCAATTCAAGCTTTTAGGAGCCCTATCCATTTTTCAGCAGCGTGAAAACCCAATCCACGCAATTGAGTTGTTTGGCATATTTTATCCATGCCACATATTGTAAAGTTTTTTTGTTGGGGTCCTTCTTTAGAAAATTTTTAAAATTGCGTTGAATTTCCTAGAGCATACTAGAAAGATTGATCATCATTGCTCTTCCTACTAACAACAAAATTCAGCTGCCCAATTAACCTTGTTATTCGGTTTGTGTGTCAAATCCGAAATGTTCATCTTGTGAAACTTTCTTAAGGCCAGGCGGGCCCCGAGATATTCCAGATCCTCGATCCCTTGAAGCGAAAAATTTTAGTAACCCTACTTTTCCACGAAATTGTGACTTTACTGAAAAGAATGACAAGTTTTAAAATATTAATATTTTGTCCCATCCATCCACACTAATCTTCTAAGATATTAAATAAAGTATTGGCAGCTCTAATAAAAATTTCAGGGACAAGGATAATATCATCGACATAGAGTAGATGTGTAACATAAAGGGAGTTGTTGGCCAAACTCACTCCAGTGTGGCGCGCTCTCTAAGCCAATGCAAGAGAAAGTACCTCCGAACAAATAATGATGAGATATGGTGACAATGGACATGCTTGTCTAAAACTGCAATTGGCAATGATCCAAGGTGAGTGTTTGCCATTAATCAAGAGAATAAAACTTGGTTCCTTGACGCAGCTCAAAACCCATTTCTGGAAAGCTGCCGGATAGTCCCATCTATAATGCATCTCCTCTCGAGTTGCCCAACTTATTGTATCATAAGCTTGTTCTATGTCTATCTTGATAGTCATGAGACCGGACTTTGTCGTCAAGTGCTTGAGCTTATTGAGCATATCTTGAGCTAAAAGATTGATCAGAAATAGATCGATGAGAAACAAACATAACTTGCTCTTTGGAAATGATGGTCGGTAGCACTCCCTTAAGACTATTGACTAGAATCTTGGCAACCACTTTCTAAATAGTTTGGCATAGACTAACGAGTCAGAAGAGCTTTGGGGCATTTGGATTTTAGACTTGGAAATGAGCACAAGAATTGTTTTCTTCCACTGCTTTGGCAGGTGTGAAGTGAGGAAGAAATCATGAACCGCTTTCAGAACCTCATTAGAAATAATTCGTAAGTTCTTGTAGAAGTATGGGGTTATGCCATCAAAATTGGGTGTACGGTCAGGTCCCATTTGCGTGATAGCTTACCTAATTTCTACATTCTTCACATTCATAGCCAATTGTTTGTTGACGCTATCTATGTGGCTCGTGCCAGTAAGGCGTGGCCAATTATTGGCGTTAATGTGAGATCCTGCCCGCATAGATGTGAAAACAATCCAAAAAAGCCGCTTGGAGTAAGGCGTGGCCAATTGTTGGCGTTAATGTGAGATCCTGCCCTCATAGATGTGAAAACAATCCAAAAAAGCCGCTTGGACTCGATGGTGATCTTCGGTAAAGCTGCTATCAGGAAGTTTAATGCAGTCAATTCAATTTGATTTGTACCTTACTGAAGCCACTGTATGGAAGAAGTTGGAATTAACGTCCCTGTTCTGTAACAATCTGGCTCTAGCCCTTTGTCTCCACCAATATGAAATGCGAGCAAGCATCACTTTGGGATCATGAAACTTAGCTTTTATCTTTCCTTTGAGCTCATCGAATAATCCATTAGTTGAATAATCAGTAAGTTGCAATTCCATAATCTCTTTCCCTAAAGAATCCTTAAGAACTCTAAGCTCCTTCATCTTGTGTTTACTCTAGAAAAAGAGGGCCTTAAGGGTACGTTTTAAAGAGGGCCTTAAGGGTACGTTTGATTTTGTCTAAAGAATATCGACATCTGAGCCCGAATCAGCTTTGTACCAGGCATTGTGGAAAATATGTCATGCTGTTGGGTATGAAAAGCCATGCATCCTCAAACCGAATGAGCCTTGTCGAGTGTAATTGTAGGGGGTAATTGTCGGCGCTTAAAAGGGGGGGGAGTTACGTTTGGGGGTCGCCCGTAAGAAGCTGTCGGCAGCCGGAATCGAAATCCCATCGCCCGCTTCGGAAGGACTCTTTAATTTACATATATATATAATTTTAG
>NEWO01000408.1:27777-38540 GCA_003013225.1 Phalaenopsis aphrodite
TTTTCCAAACATTAAATTGCACTTACTAATGAATGAAACAGTGCTGAAGGGTCTCAGAAAATAACAGTGATCGATGTGTGGTAAAATACAGTCTCCTTCCATGTAGATGTTGATGATGAAGCTATTTAGAATGCAGTCAGCTGGCAGTATACGCCACGATACCATTCTTTTGACCATTTTCTTCATTTTTGATGGCATGGGATCAACTTCATCATGTTTTATAGCTCCTGAGGGATTCCCCATCTTATCACGGGAAAAATTGTATTAGCACTCACACTGGATGGTGATCCTCCCCTTTCCTCTCATCCATTTATGCAGTTCTGAATAAGTTCTTTTTCTCAAGAGTCCAGCTCATCCTTTATCTCTAAGGTCAAATACGCAGTCCAATATCTTTCTTTCATCTCTTCCTAAAAACACTGGTATGTAACTCGAGTCCTTCTGAGATATTGAGATATTTCCCTTGAATTTTATTAAATGTTAAATTCTAATTTTTGGACCCTTTACTTTTTTTTTCCAACTCATATCTAGGAACAATCTGAAACTATCATGGTTTGACATACTGAGGTATGTAAGGCTCCACGTCTGGTTTCTCTTTAATTCTGAGCACTACCAAAGCTGCCATATATTCTTCCAAAGATCTGTAATGCTCCAAATGGAGAACATTGCCCTCCCGACACTCTGTAAACTACTCGACAGGCATATAATCTAGTAAAATCATCTTTATGAGATTGAAATTGCACCTTGAACATCCCATGCAGGGCTCCAAAGGCATGCTTTCCAGTAGCAAAGGCTCCATTTTGGTTTTAGGATCATTGTTTCTCATTGGAGGCTGAGCAGGTATTCATTCCATGGACTGAATGTGGATCTCTTCCTCTGTGACCAGAATATGCTCCACTGATTCTTTGGCTTCTCTTCTTTCAAGGCGACTGAGGGCTCTATGCTTAAGAAGGTTGGTATTTCCACGTTGTGTCTGTCTTAGTGGTGCTCCCTTTGAAGTGGCGTTGACAAATTCCCCTTCTGGTCTCATGATCATTGAATGTATTTGTGTGACCCATCTCATCAGACCGTGAATGTGAGGAACTCCCTCTATAACATTTTATGTTTCTTCATTCTTACTGATGTTTCTTCCTTGTGGAAGATTTTGATTAACGATTCCTGGCCATCTGTATCCTTTTGATGGACACCCTTTTGTAGATGTCCATTGTAATCCAAATCAACCTGCCTGTAGTCCAGATCAAATTTTATGACATCATCCCATGCCACTTTTTTTCTCGTCTAGTGTGAGATTCAAATAGTCTTTAAAATAAAAATCAACTTCGGTCCGGACATTTCCCTACAAAAAGTAGGAGAAATGTCAGTGCGCTGAAATTTAAAATAAATAAGAACAATAATAATTTATTATTAAGCGAATTTTAAATTATATGCACACATTTCATCTTATTTAATTTGAAAAAATTGACATTTAGCAAAACTTAAATTTTAAGATAGGATGCCTTTAACACAGATTTTATTTCTCCAAAATTTCTTGGGACCCAGTCACAAACACTGGCCACATTATTATCTCTAAGAATGAGTATCGTTCTTAGATTCCATTTTTTGAGATGTCACGTTCCGTAGTACTTCTTTAAGAATCATCTATTGATTGTCAGCATGGGTCTTTCTCTTTGGCAATCCACTAACTGGTATGATCCTCAAGAGTAAACGTTTTCTACTACGAACAATCCCTCCCAAGTTGGCTCAAACTTCCCACTTATTTTGCGAAGTGCAAAAATAGCTCTTCTGAAGACAAGAACAAGCTCATCAAATTTGAACATCCTCGGGCGAACTAGTTTGTCAAGGGCTTGAATCATCTTTGCTTGATAAAGTTCCAAGTTATGTTGCACTATCAACTGGTTCCCTTTACGACACTCCAATTCTTCTGGACAAAGCTTGGCATTGTTTTTAGCTGTAATTTTATTGACTATGATGACTATGCAAGAACTTAACTATACTTCTAATGGAAGCACTGACTCAGACCCTTAAATGAGTGCATGCAGTGTAGACTACGTTAAAGTCATGACTGTCACCCTGCACGCTCATATAGCTTCTAATATTTTACTGTGTCATCCTCTTTTGTTATCGTCCAAGGTCTTCCTTAAAATTGGCAAGAGTGTCTTATTGAAAGCTTCTGCTAATTCATTTGCTCTTGGATAATGGATTATAGAGTACCTCCAATCTATTTTGTGTCATCTGATAAAGCTGTTAATCTTTGTGCTCTTAAAAGTGGACTCATTTACTGAAATGACCCTGTGTGGGACACCAAAACGGCAGACAATCTGATTTCTGATGAACTGAAGAACATGCTACATTGTAACTTCCTTTGAAGGCGTTGTCTCTATCCACTTTGAGAAGTATTATGTAGCTACTAAACTAAATATATGTCCCTTTGAAGATGGAGGGTCTATATGAAATACTTCCATGCCCCAACACTCAAATGGCTACGACACGATTGTTAGATGTAGCACATTCGGTGGTTGGTGTAAGACCACTCCATGTATCTCACATTGATGACACCTCTTAGTTTTTTCCATGCAATTAGACATCATTTCTGGCCAATAATATCCAAGTCTTTTGATTTTCATCTTCATCTTTGGCCCTGACTAATGAGCTCTTGATAGCTCGGCATGCATTCTTTGTCAATGTTCAACTCTGCTTTGTTCAAACATCACATTCACATCTGATCAAAGAACCTTCAATATAAAACATTTTTGACCAAGGTTTATGACATTGCCCTCTTCTTAATCTCATGTGATGCTGACTTATCTTCTAACAACACTCCTATTTGTAAGTACTTGACAAACGGCTGACACCAATTCTCTGTATCTTAGGCCACTGTATCTAGAATTTCTTCATTTCCTAATTTGCTCAAGTTATTCATATCAATATGTGACAGAACCTGGCATCATTATTTGGTGATGTCAATGGAGTCTTCTTGCGGACATGTAAATTTTTTACTAAGCTTTGCTAAAGTGTCTGCATGGGCATTGCCTCCTCGAGTAATTCTATAAAATATCACATTAGGAAACTATTCCAATAGATTCATTGTATACTGATTATATTCTTTTAACCTTGGATTCAAAATTCATTATTTCCCTGCCACTTGTTGAATGAAGAGTTTTGAGTCTCTGTAAATGGAAATGTTCATTATGTCCATTAATATCACTAATTCTTATTCGGTTATTAGAGCTTCATACTTTATTTTGTTATTAGTGCACGACTCTGTCAGGTGGTAAGAGAATTACAACATTTTGTGATTTAGTGTAATGAAAATCAAACTAATTCCTGCTTTGTTGGGTATCACTGCCTGTAGTTCTTTGTCCCTTGTGGCTGATGAAGCTCCATTGAAATATATTTCCCATCATCAAGCTCTAGGTTGTTCCACATGCATGACTTGTTTGTCGATCAAGTCATTGCTGAGTGGGGGCCCAGCTGGTAGTTGTGGCCCTTTGAGAAAGTCTGCTAAAATTTTCCCTTTGATAGCACGAATGGGTATGAAGGTTATATCAAATTACAATAAAATTATTGACCACCTTATTAACCTACTGAAAGCATCAAAAGGGTCATCAAATATTGCAACGGATTGAACATCGAAATCAGGTTGACTTATGAGAAAGCATGTAATGTCTAAGCTTTTAAACGACAAAAATCAAAGCTAGACATGTTTCTTAATAGGAGGATACTTTGCCTCCGCTGGTATTAGAAGTTGACTCAAGTTGTAGAGTGCATTTTCTTTACTCTCATCATTGACTTAAGCTAATAGGGCTCTAAGAGAGTCCTCTAAGGCCGCGACATAAAGTATCAACAGTCTACTCGAGATAGTGGCTACCAATAGAAGAGGTGTCATTAAGTACTGCTTGATACATTTAAATGCCCTTTGACATGTATCATGCCAAGTAAACTTGACATCTTTTTTAATTAATGCAAAAAAGGATGAAACCTTCTAGATAGATTAGATATGAAGCATCTTAAATATGGCAGTTTTCCTTAAAAGGATTTTAGTTTTTCACAGGTTTTGGGGTTGGCATTTCTAAGATAGTTTTAGGGTCTATTTAAGGGAGTTGCAGCTTATCCAGCTTATCCAGATAAGTAGTATATCCTAATTATTTGTTGATCAACAACTTATCCTAATAAGTTGGATGGCTGTTTGGTTTGTGCGTTTAAAAAATAGTTGACTCTAGATAAATGACCATCTACCTCTATTCTCGATAAGTTGTTTAGTTGTTTAGTTTGTGCATAACTGATTTACAACTTTTTTTGGAGAAATGATCATTATGGTACGTAGTTTTTATGTTGTTTGGAACAAAACTGTAATGGCTAAACATAAGATATCTCAGATTCAATAAAACCATTTCATAATAGTACAAGAATGGATATACACCTCAGCTAATAGTGAGTATCAAGAAACCTAAAAAAAAGAAGAAATAAGATATTAAAATTACAAGCAAAAGAATGTCAATATTTATTTTAAAATGAGAAGCATGTCATGAGGAACATTGCCCGATAGAGACACCATAGAACCCCCAACAACATTGTCCAGTTGGGATACCGTTGAATCTTGAGCAACGTTCTCCAATTGGGATATCTTCAAACCCTGAGCAACGTTGTCCGATTGGGATAATGTAGAATCAGAGAGACTTTCTGCCCATCTGAAGAGCTTACAATCATCTGGTCTGTCTACCCACCTAAGGCAGCTGTAGAACTGCCACCTGTAGCTTTGTTGCCTGCGTGATATGAGTAACAAAGATGAAAGTCTGCAACGACATAGCACTTGCCTGGAGTACCCTGAAATCCTAGAGCTCATTTGATTACAACTATTCAAGGGAGGACATGTCAACCATAAAATTCAATGAATTTAAAAAAAATGCTGAAATTAAAAATAAGAAACAATATTACATAAAGAAATAAAAATTTGATCAAATGAAAAATAGTAGGGGGAGTAATAAAAAGAAAACAAGAACAAAAAAAAACATAAAAAAACTCAAATATAAACTAAAGAAAAAACAATCACCAGAAATTTTCAAATCCAAAAATATACTAGACATAAAATGAAAAAATAGCAGGTGTGAGGCCTTAGAGAAGTAACTAACCAACCAATGAGTCTGTCATAACATGCAGATAGTAAACCTTATAAAAAATGATATCTTGGTTGCATTTAACCGATGTGGGACAAGTGTCCATTGTCAAAAGTGCATATCACGAAAAGAAGGCCATCTAGTAGATCCTTATATATTGATTGATAGCTGAGAGGAAAGGACATTGGTTGCCTTCATGCAACGCCAACAGGTAACCCACGACTTGTGGCACATATGCATATTACCAAAAAAGGCCATCCTTGTGGATCCTAATAAGCTAAAACACCAAAAAAGGGAGAGGATCTCAGTTGCCTTTATCAGGATTTCACATGCACCACAAAAACAATGACGAATTGACCATCTAGAAGAACTCATAAGGTCATATGCTTCATCATTGACCTCACAAACCCATGAAAAAAATATAATATAAAAGCCACAAAAACATACTAATATCATAAAGTTGAAAGTTACAATGGAACTAACAAATTAAGAAGGGTACATAAAGTATGCAAAATAAAGAAGATGAGGTCAATCAGCTGCCACATATAGCATTTGTGATACACTCCCTCAAAACAGCCATCTCCGCTGCACCTTCACCATCAAGGGTGTCAAAGCCATGCCACTCCATAACATCCTCTGGAATAGACTGCCCAACCTGGAATTCGAATGATTCAGATAGGATATGCATGCCGTCAGTGTCAGCCATATTGAAGTCTGCAGCAGACTGAGAGGGATGCTGCCTCATCGTGGCCACCACAATATGTACCTATTTAGAAAATGGTTATGTCAACATATTGTGTAAGATGACCCATTTCTTCTTCCAAACTCCAAATATTCTTTCAATCACCCCACGTAAAGAAGAGTGAGTTTGTTGAACATTTCTTTTCTACTACGGGTGACACCACTTGATCTCTCAAAATCAAGGATGTGGTATTTGGTGTCTGGAAATGGCTTTAAATGCCCTCTCTATTACGGATATTCGGTATCCACCATATAATATTTACCTATCATGAAATACATTACTATTAACTGTTGATAATAGAAACTAATATGTTAAAAAAAGTAACCCAACCTAGAGGCGGGTGAGTGAAGTGATGTCTGCTATTCTTTGTTGCATAAGCATAAAGATGGTTTTAGTGAGCACTCCCTTCCCATCTGGCCATCACAAATGTGAAGAACATGTAGAACTCACATATGACCAGCACATTTTTGGTAGGCAAATCACACCGACCAATGTAAGCCACCTTTTCATGGCTGGGTAGTCAGGCATTCACGTGTGTACCGTCAATTACCCCAATGCGGTTATGTTTAGAAGTATTAGAGATGTCAATCCAATCATAATATGAACATTCTCAAGTAAACATAATGCACTAACAAAACTCACCATGAAAAATGGCATGTAACGCGGGTCATTAGCAATTTTTTCTGGAGTTGTGTCGAATGTTGAATCTTTTAGCTTAATTTTGTTTGAAGTTAAGCTAACTAGTGCTCTCAAACCTTTGAAGAAGTATCGATTTATTGTCTCTGAGGAATGATAGAATCACTCCATCGCTCCTTTGATTGATTTGTTTTAAGGTAGAATGTACAACGTAATTGCCAAAACCTCCCTTATAGTTGTTCTAGAAGAACCTCGTAGATTGTGGTTTCTACATAGCTCATGAAGGAGAACCAAGAATTTAGGTACACTCAAGAAAAATATGTTGGTGAACCTTATTGGATGTCCCATGAGCATATCACCCACTCATTTATCCCAATAAAGGAAGACATCCTGCACCGTTTTCGAACAGTGATGGAATGGTAGTATTTTAAAAACATTATAACAATCGCTGCAACCATTCTTTTATGGTGCTCTCACTGATGATTCATCTTGAATAAATGATATGGTAGAATAACATGCTATGAATAAACTACTCGTTAAAATAAATGAAAAAAAACCATGAAAATATAAAGAAAATCAAGCATTTTCTGCAACATGTGCTACTTTAATGACAAAAACTTACACATATCATTGTTTTGAAAATACATAAAAAACAAACATATCCACTACAATCCGCAAATAAAATAGGAAAAAATATTAAAGACTTATTTGTCGATCGAGAAATGTAAATATTCAACACGCATCGCGCACCACAACCTCGTAAATATTTGCCTGCTGGTCGAGTCTTCTAGAATTTTAAAACATTTGAAATAGAAGGTTGGATCAACCAATATTTATGAAATTCCATTCAAAACTATCATGAAATCATCAAGAGTGGTGTCAGCTGTATAATTAGGTTGTGGAGCTGCAACTACTTAAATCAATCTATCTAATGAGCTCTTCACAAAAACATCTTTATCCTTTGTCCTTTTTCCCATCTTGTGCCTCTTTGATTGGCACATGGACTCAAGCTCCCTCAGGTTTATGCTAGGCCCTTCAGTAGAACCCGTAACCTAATTGGGTGGCAATTCAACTAAGATGTCTGCAAACCCTTTTTCACTTGGGTTGAATCCATGTTGAACCGTCGTGACAACCCTTTTGAACATTACGTCCAACTTATCTTCTAAGTATGGGTAAATTCCGCACACCTTAATTTCATTTACAGCTGGTACTGCATGTAACATGGAGGGGGTGGGGGTGGGGAGCAGGGGAATATTAGACAAAATAGAAATAATAATGATAATTAACTAAAGAGTTCATAGGGGTAAAATTTTTACATCTAACTTCTCAGCCAACAATTCCACTGAAGCATTCACGATAGAATTGATAGGATTCTATACTAATCTCATGGATCTCAGTTTTAGTTCCTTCCATAACTTTCAGTCACTCTTTAGTTGACCCCACTTGTTCTTAAATTTTAACCGATTCTACTCCCGACCTATCAATTCTTTAATCTTCTTAGAAATATTATGCCACCCTCTTTTATTAAAGTAAGTGATGGATCTGTTTTCAAGTTCAATCTTCTTAATAAAGAAATTGCATTAAATGCTTGTCACATCCTTGTCCTACCTTGCCGAGGTAGTCACTTCTTTATTCTTAGCCATAATGGGACTAATAAAATCTATGGATGCATAAGTAAACTGTTATTGATAATAAAATAAAAAACCAATAAAACCAATAACATAACACAATAAAGAAACACATTTGAATAATAAAACATAAGCCACCATAAACACATCACACCCAACCGAAAGGTAAGCAAAGCACACACAATCCACCATAAACAACAACACTCACATGCACAACTGTCATGTGCACACCTCACCCAAACCACTAACCCACACACCTAAAGTCACCACAAACACACTCAAGCCACCATAAACACCACTCACATGAACTGCTGTCGCGTGCACACCTCACCTCAACCACCAACTCACACACCCAAAGCCACCACAGCCACACCCAAGCCACCATAAACACCAGTCACAAGCACCATTGTCACATGCACACCTCACCTAAACCATTAACCCACACACCAAAAACCACCACAATCATAACCAATTCACCATAAACACCACTCACATGCACCATTGTCATGTGGACACATCACCTAAACCACATAGACAAATCCACCTAAAAAACATGCAAGCCACCATGAACATCACTAATGGGCACCATTGTCACGTGCACACTCCACCTAAACCACAAGTACACCCAAGCCACCATAAACACCATTCATAGTGTTGCGGAAATGATTGGACATAATAATCTTCTAATGCATATAGAAATCGAGGGAAATGCCACAAAAAACATCATTAATAGCAAAGACACTCAGTAGATGAAAATCGAGCAAAAAAAATCAAATGTTTAAGATTTTCAAGGAGCATGAAAGCAAGACATCCATATTTAATGATCTTGATTTTTTTATGTGAATCTTCAAAAGGTTATGCATGAAAAGAGAGATAAAAAACTATAGCATAGCAAGCTGGTTGCTGATTTGAAACCAATAGCTCCTATAAATAAGGTTACTTCACAAAGTTTTCCTCACAAGAATAAGCTTTAATTGTTAGGCATGCAAGTGAATAGGGATTATATGGTGCACAAGTGAACTTTACAAACCCTCACATCATGCATGTGAACATGTCTTTCATCGGTAATTTTCTTTCCGAAGCGGGTGACGGAATTCCAATCCCGACGACTGACACCTTCCAATGGGCCACACCACAACAAAAAATAGTGTCGATAACTTATTTCTCCATTTAAATCAAGAAATATTGTCTTACATACATCAGTGATGTGTTCATGTCTCTCGTGGACCAAATTGCCCTTCTTCCATTTGTATGTTTTACCCATTTTTGTCTTGAAAAAGTACGGTCAACTCTTCGAACTTCAGGACCGTCTGTTCAACCACCTTTGAGCGGAGAGGTTCGGGAGGCCATTAAGGAGTTTTCACCATTAAGGAGTTTTTAATCTTTATGTGGGGTAGGACCCCCAATAAGTGTACTGGTAGACCAGTTCCACATAGGCATTGTGTGCTGTAAGGTCGGTCTCGCACTGGGTCTTGAACTGCACTTTTTCCCTTTCAAGTTTGATTTGCTATTTTGCAAACTAAATCAAATTGTGTCGTGCTTCGCTTGCTTTTTAATTTTCCTTATATTAATTAAATCTTTCTACTTTTAAACTATTTTTACTAAGTTTTAAAATCTCCACAAATTAAATAAAGACTTACCCGGTCTTTAGATCGACCTTTGTTAATTCGTAGTGCTCGCACTAAGATTTTGAGGTTTTGTCCAAATAGCTAACCCTAGAGCTTTCTTTTTTGAAGCTACTGCAATGGCGTTCCCAACGCTCACATTTTTCTATCACCTACTGACAATGACTTTATTAATGCTTAAAAATACAAGACATTGATACTGCTGCTAGAAGATTTAAATCCCTAACAACGGCGCCAAAAACTTGACAACGCTTATAGATTTGATAAAGATGTGTATAAAATATTTAATAATTGTAAAGTCACACTTATCAACGCAAGTATATGTATCGCTCAAGTAATACAGGGCTCTAATTAAGTCCTGGATATCAATCCCACATGGAATAATATTAGAGGCTACGAACTAAGATTTAAAAAATCAATACTTAATCACAACAATATAGTTCAAATTGCATATTTGTCACTAATAGGAAATTCAAATAAAAATGTAATTTTAATAAACTCTTAAGTAACTAATTCTACTAATAAAATTTCTAATGTGAAGTTCAATATATAAGAAAGCGTCCTTCTCCTTATCAAGAAATATAAGTGAAATGATAAATTGAATCAGTTCAAATTGTATTGTGCCAAATTGGAACATACCTATTCTTTACCCTTTGGACCAGGCATAAAGAACATTGACTAATCCTATACTTGGTTACTGAAACTGCGGCTAGGCTGGGAGGATATCAGCTCTCACTTTGGAGCTCCCACGTTCCCCTCGCCTGAGGGCTAACATCTACACTTCAGCACCCAAACGATATGACCGAATTAAGGATTTAGCCTGTCACTCTAAAATCTCCAATTTTATGCCCGATAATTTTTATTTTCCTATTTATTTGTACCCAACTTTCAAAGACTTTGACCTCCCTAAATCTTGATTGTAATCTTCACTTTAGTTGTAAAACTCAACATATTTTAACAAATCAATTGGCCAGATTGAAAGTAAATTAAGATTGAAGTGAAAAGATCATCACAACTTCTT
>NEWO01000408.1:44917-56137 GCA_003013225.1 Phalaenopsis aphrodite
TTGGATTGTTTTCAATCCTATATATTTTTCTTTTCTTTTCAGGGATTGTTGTCAATCCTTTCTTTTTCTTTTTCAAGTGAAGATTGTTATATTTGGATAGCCTTTAATAATTTTGAACTTCACTTTTCTTTCCCTAAATTTGAAACTCAAAGCATTCCTTTACCTTATAAGTATTTCATAGCTTTTACATCATTGAGCCCCAATCTTTTCTTCTCAAATGAATTTCTAAGATTCTTAATATTTCAAAATATAGTATTCTTTACTTTAAATAGTTAACTATAGTCTTATTCTCTTATACTAAATATCTTAATCCACAAAATTAATTTTTCTTACAAAAATATTCCTTTTAAATCTACCATAATAATTAAATATCTACAAAATATAGTTATCTGAATTAAATTCACTGCAAAAAATCATATTAATAATTTTGAAAATATTTATATTAAGAACATATAATAGTTAATCTTTTTCTTCTCTTCCCCAAACTTAAATTTTTCAATATGGAATGATACAGGTGGAAAGAAAAATTTTAAATATAAATCATACATTAGCACTTTAGGCATTTTCATCTTTCTGAAATTTTTTCATTTCTTCTCAAATTTTTTACTTTAACTGGTCTGTAATATTAGGAGATTTCTATACATATAAAGCATTAGAGAGTTTGCTAGGTAATGAAATTTTCAAATAAGTATAAAACTAAACATTATACAAACACAATATTTCACTAACACATCACAATACAATTTTATAAAGTACTAATCAAAGTCTATTATAACTACACATGCAAATTTCAACTACAACACTAAACATTTATAACAATAATTAAAAATTATCTAACTGCAAACATAAAATAAAATATAGAATAAAAGGAAAGTACAAACAAACGTACATCTATCTCTATCACAAAATCACAAAACAAAAGTACATCAATCACTATCATATATCAAAATCTCATACTATGTCCTCGTCTCCCTGGTTAGTAGGTGTATTGGCCTGATACTGAGTATAACGGGGGTATTCAGGGAAAGTAACATCAATCTCACCTCTTTAGTGTCGGGCCTAAGCTTCGTAGTAAGTTATTTCAAAGTCAGAATGCCTCTGTAGGTACTCACTATCAAAATCATGTCTATGTTCTAATCCCTCAATTCTTTCATTTATTTTCTCAATAATCTTCCGCTGCAATTTTAACTCATTCATTAAATCTTGAAGGGTAGGGGAACTAGAGGAAGGAAGGTCATAATTAGTAGAGGGGATATCTCTACTAGTAGAAGGTTCTTTACTCCTACACACAGATGTCCATCCTTCATGGGATTCATACTTCTTTAAATTAGCTTTACTAATGGGTTTCATAGGGTAAACCCATTCTTCATCATCTCCAGCTTCAACTCTAAAAAGTTGGCAAAGTGCATAAATGAGGCCAGGATGTCCCAAACCTCTACTTGATTCACTCCTTTTCGTGGTCAAAATATTCTTATAAATAATTCTCCCCACATTTATAGTCCAATTGTTTTGAATACAAAAATTCAGAAGAGCTCTATCTCTTGTTACCTCACTATGGTGATATGTAGGTAACAGAGTAGAGGAAATAAAATAGTGTCACGCTTTAGATGTGGCATTCAACATGGAAGCAAAAAAATTTACCTGTTCTCGATGCTTTATCTTCCATGTCCCTTTCCCATCAGTGAGAAAGTTAATGAAATCATTCAGCGGGTCTTTCATTGTACCGAAGGTTTCATAATTACAGATATAAGAGTCTGGGACTTCATAAAATTAGTTAATGCGGGCGGCACTAAACTCAACAGAAAACCCTCTTACTCGAACGATTTTGTCCTCAGAATAAAATGCATTGACATATAATTCTTTCACACCATTAACAACAGTCTTATTGTCGGTATAACAGAAATTTTCCCACCTCCGTTTGGTAATAACTCGTTCGACTTCTCCTCCCGGACTCTCAAAAACACGATCTTGTATACATTTCTTCCCTTGAAATATTGAAGTAAATCTCGACCGAGTCTTTGCATTGATGAAGCGAGACTCGTCAAACTCAAGTCACCTCTTTTGTTGCGGAGCCATTTCAATCTAATCAAAATTATATAAAAAAATCCTGAAATACACTTCAAATACTCAAATAATGGCTTCTAAGAGTGACTCTAAGAGTTCAGAACTAGGTTCCATGAATTTCTTCTAAATATTTTCTCAACATTCTCAATTTTATTTGATCTCCTCAATGTGGAAGAAATTCAAGGTGAAAATCAAATATTTTTTAGTTTGGAGTGAAGTTCTTACCGAGAGATGATAAAATCGGGTGTCTAAACGCTTTGAAATCACCTTAAATCCAAGATCTTCAAGCCCTAGGTAAAAATTTTTGTTTTTTAAGAGGAAGTGGATGATGAATAGTGGCAGTTGACTAGGTAAAATTGCGATTAAAAGTGTTTTTTTTTGTATTTCGCCATCTGCGGCGTCTTCAGCGCCGTCAGCGAGCTCTATTAAATTAAATGGCCTAAGTCTCGGGAAAAATCCGTCGTTGGCTCGGCAAGATTTTCAAAATTAGTTTTATTCCAAAATTTTGTGATTTTAATCAATTTCAAGCCTCGCCGACATTCGTTCAATTATTTTAGACATAAATTTAAGTGATTAAATGATGTACTAACACAAATAAACATTCACAATACAAAACATTACAATTATATATAAAATTCAAGGGTTACAATACACGTTACACGACATACATAAGTTTGGTATTTTCTCAACCTTAATACATCAATTCAACATCGCAATCCAAGCCACAACACTCTAAATGCTGAAAACAAATATTTTATGCTCAATCTCAACTATAATGAGATCTAAAAGCAAAATTCAAATGTAAAGTAAATCTACTACAAACTAACGATAATTTCAAACAAAAACACTATAATCGCAATAAAAATAAAGATAACTATGGGTTACCTCCCATAAAGCGCTTGGTTTAACGTCGTCAACCTGACTTATTCAAATATTATTCAGGTTGACTGACCATTAAAACCTCTTTAAAATTTGGTCTTTTACCCTCAAAATACGGCTTTAATCTGTGTCCATTTACTTTAAATCTATTCCCAGTCTTTTGATCTTCAATTTCAACAGCTCTGTAAGTATAAACTCGAGTCACAGTAAAGGGTCCTAACCAACGAGACTTCAATTTCCCAGGAAATAACTTCAGCATTGTATTGTAAAACAAAACATCTTGTCCTGGTTCAAAGTTCTTCTAGTTAATCTTTCGATCATGCCATAACTTTAGTTTCTCCTTATAAATTATGTCGTTATCATAAGATTCATTTCTTAATTCTTCTAATTCATTCATTTGTAACAATCTCTTCTCACCAACTTCTTTCAAATTATAATTAAATTATTTACTCATCCAATATGCTTTATGCTCCAATTCTACTGGTAAGTGAAAAGTCTTTCCAAAAATCAGCCTGTAAGGAGTCATTCCAATTGGAGTTTTATAAGCAGTCCTATAAGCCCATAATGCAGTATCCAGTTTATTAGACCAATCTACTTTACTAGGGTTTACAGTCTTCTCCAGTATTTGTTTAATCTCTCTATTAGAAACTTCAGCTAACCCGCTGGTCTGAGGGTGATAGGAAGTAGAGATTCTTTGAATAACATTAAACTTTTCTGTCAATCTGTGAATGTATTTATTCCTGAAATGGGATCCCCCATCAGTGATAATCACTCTCGGCATTCTGTATCTAGTGAAAATGTTTTTCATTAAAAAACTTGAAACACTTTTAGCATCACAACGAGGTAAAGCTTGTGCTTTAATCCACTTTGAAACGTAGTCCACTGCAACTAATATGTATAAGTTACCAAATGAAGGAATAAATGGTCCCATGAAATCCAATCTCCAAACATCAAAGATCTCAACTTCTAACATGAAATTCAAAGGAATTTCATTTCTTCTAGATATATTGCCTGCTCATTGGCATCAATCACAAGTTTTTATGTATCTCTAAACATCTCTATAAAGAGTAGACCAATATAATCCAACTTGTAAAATTTTATAAGCAGTTTTATCAGTTCCGAAATTTCCTCCAAATTCAGAATCATGACATTTCTGAATGATTAGTTCAGTTTCTTCATAAGGTACACATCTTCTCATAATAAGATCCTTACATTGTTTATATAAATAAGGCTCATCCCAAAAATATGCTTTCGCATCATGAATGAATTTTCTTTGCTGTTGCAATGTCAACATAGGTGACAAAATATCACTTACAATATAATTAACAATATCAGCATACCATGGTATTTTCCGATCATTAATATTATAGAGTTGTTCATCAGGATAACAATCCGTAATTTCATTGTCGGTGTCAGATAATTCATGATGTTCTAATCTCGATAAAAGATCAGCAATTTGATTATCAGTTCCCTTTCTATCAATAACCACAAAATCAAATTCTTGCATCAAAAGTATCCATCTAATCAACATTGGTTTGGCATCCTTCTTTTGCATCAAATATTTAATAGCAGAGTGATCAGTGTGCACAACACATTTAATCCTAATTAAATAAGATCTAAATTTGTCAAAAGCATACACAATAGCCAGTAACTCTTTTTCAGTAATAGTGTATTTAATTTGAGCATCGTTAAGAGTTTTACTAGCATAGTATATAATTTTAAAAATCTTATCATACCTTTGTCTAAGAACACCTCTAATAGCATGATCACTAGCATCGCACATCAGTTCGAATGGTTTCTCCCAGTTAGGTGAAACTATTATAGGGGTTGTGATAAGCTTTTTTAATAACTCAAAGGCATTTAAATAGTTTTCAGTAAACTCAAATTTCTTATCCTTTTCTAAAAGTTAGCATAGAGGTTTGGTAATTTTTGAAAAATCTTTAATATAACGCCTGTAAAAACCAACATGTCTACATTAGTAGGAGGTGTTAATTTAGATATAACTTGAATTTTTCTCCATACCATTTTCTGAAATTTTATGCCCTAACACAATTCCTCCTGTAAACATAAATTGACATTTTACCCAATTTAGAACTCAATTACTTCTTTCGCGTAACTCCAAAACTTTTCAAGATAATTTAAGCATGTGTCAAATGATGTTCCAAATATAGAGAAATCACCATAAACACTTCTTTTCCATCATCAATTAACTTACTAAATATAAACATCATACATCTCTGGAATGTTGCAGGTGCATTACATAATCCGAAAGACATTCTTCGAAAATAAAAAGTTCCCAAAAGAATAATAAATGCTGTCTTTTTTATCCTCCAGAGCAATGGGAATTTGATGGTAGTCGGTATATCCATCTAAAAAATAAAAATATTTGTGCCCAGCAAGTCTATCCACTATTTGGTCTAAAAATGGTAAAGGGAAGTGATCTTTCCTAGCGATACTGTTTAATTTTCTAAAATCAAAGCAAATACTCCACTCAATAACTTGTTTGATAGGTATTAATTCATTATTCTCTTGTGCTTCAGTAGTCACCCCTTCTTTCTTAGGAACACAATGAATTAGGCTTGCCCAAGCACTGTCCGAAATAGGATATATAATTTCAGTGTCCAACCATTTCAGAATTTCCTTCTTGACTACTTCTTTCATCATTGGGTTGAATCTCCTTTGTGGATCAACTCTTGGTTTATATTATTCATCAAGTATAATTCTTTGTATATAGATCGAAGGACTGATTCCTTTAATATCAGCTAAGGTCCAACCAAAAGCTTTCTTATATCTTTTTAATGTATCCAAAAGTCTTTGCTCTTGCAAATCATTTAACTCTGAAGATATAATAACAGGTAATGTAGATGAGTTTCCCAGAAACACAGACTTCAAGTGGTTAGGCAATATTTTTAACTCAAGTTCAGGTGGTTTTATAATTGTCAGAACTAGATTCTTATGAGCATTTCCTGTAATATCCAGCATCTCAAATCTTTCCTAAACATAATTTAATTCTTCATTTTTTATTTCGTCCAAAATAATTTCATATTTGTCTTCAAAATCTTTTTTATCTTCAAAATATTATTTAAAATGCTCATTCAATAGATGTTAACTAATTTTCATGCAAAAACATTCATTATCTCTTTCAATAGCAGGGTATTTCATAGATTTCGCAATGTTAAAAGTCACTTCTTGATCGTTAACTCTCATAGTTAATTCTCCCTTTTGAACATCTATCATAGCTCTTCCAGTAGCTAAAAAAGGTCTCCCTAAAATTATAGCTATTTTTTTATCTTCTTCCATATCTAAAACAAAAAAATCCACAGGAAATATAAATTTATCAACTTTTACTAACACATATTCTATAACTCCGTTAGGATAAGTAACTAAACGATCCACTAACTGAAGAGTTACAGAAGCATGTGAGACTTCTCCAATCCTAATCTTTTGAAAACTGATAGAGGCATAAGATTAATGCTGGCTCCCAAATCACACAAAGCTCTTCCATAAATTCTTTCACTGATAGCACACGGTATAGTGAAACTACCTGGATCTTTTAATTTTTCAGGAAGCTTTTTCTAAATAATTGCACTACACTCTTTGCTAAGTGCAACTGTCTCATTATCAGTGAACTTCATTTTCTTGTTCAAAATATATTTCATAAACTTCACATAATCGGGCTTTTGCTCTAAAGCTTCTATTGAAGGAATATTTACCATTAATTTATTAAGAATTTCTACAAACTTGGAACTTTGTTTATCCTTTTTGTGTTATTTCAATCTTTGAGGAAATGGTGGTGGAGGTTTCTCTACAGTAATTTTCATTGGTGTAAGTGGATATTCTAAATATGGGTATTCATGATCCTTTTCTTTTTCTGTATCCACTTTCTCTTTTTCAATTTATGTTTCTTTCTGCACTCTTCTTCCCAATTCTTTTCCACTTCGTATTGTATTACTTTTATCTATTCTTTTCCTTGATCTTTAGGATTTGGTTCTACAGTACTAGGAAAAGTTCCCGATGTTCGGTTACTAAGCACAGTAGCGATATGCCCCAATTGGTTTTCAATATTCTTGATAGCAGTTCTTTGATTTTGTAACTGGTCTCCTTGAAATTGTAATGGATTTACTTTATTCTGTAATTGTTGACCCATATTCAGTATCAGCTCTTCCATAGACAACTTCTTTTCCTTAAATTGAGTGTTACTGTTAAATCATGGAGGATAAGAAGGCCTATAATTAACATTTTCTTGGTTGGATGAATTTCCCAACGGGTTTACTGGTTGTTTACCCATTGTTGATTTGTAGAAGAATTGTTATTCCAATTCAAGTTAGGATTAATCTTCCAACCTGGGTTATAATAGTTCGAATAAGGATTGTTGGGTCTATTGTTAATAGAATTTAAAGTCTCATTAGAAGGTGGAATATCCACAAATTGCTCAGGTGAGTTCTCTTCCATCATAGTAGGTGTTGGAGAATAATTCATTCCATAATGATATAATTTCTTTAATACTGCAGCAATCTGTGAAGTTAACATAGATATTGCATCAGAATCGTGGATACTAACTACTCTTTTAGGATTTACCCTTCAGAGGGCCATTGAAAATTGTTGGTAGCCATCTCTTTTATTAACGAATAAGTCTCATCAAAAGGTTTTGACATTAAAGAACCACCAGCCTCAACATCTATAATCGATCTAAGAGATCCCACTAATCCATTGTAAAAAGTTTGAATTATCAACCAATCTGGTAACGAATGATGTGGGCACTTTCTAAGAAGATATTTAAATCTCTCCCAAGCTTTTATATATTGACTCTCCATCAATCTGAAAAAATGATGTTATGTCATTTCTAAGTTTAGCAGTTTCGGATGGAGGGAACTATTTGGATAGAAATTTCTGTGAAAGTTCTCCCCAAGTTTTAATAGATCCAGATGTTAACAAATTTAACCACAGCTTAGCCTAATCCCTAAGTGAAAAAGGAAAAATTCTAATTCTAACAGCATCGTTCGAAATTCTGTCATATTTAAAGGTAGCACAAAGTTCTAAAAAACCGGCGAGGTGTAAATTAGGATCTTCATTTGGTGTACCTCCGAATTGATTGTTTTGTACCATTTGGATAATTGCAGTTTTGTGCTCAAATAAATTAGCAGCTACATTAGGATTTTGGATAGATAAGTGATATTCATCTGTTGTAGGATTTGCATAATCTCTTAGAGGTTGAGGTTGATATTCATTTTCTATTCCTTAATTGTTCACATTGTTTTGCATTGTGTCGGGATTTCTAGGTTCTTTCCTTAGTTTTCTAACTCTCCTAACAGTTCGTTCTAATTCTAAATCGTAGGGTATAAGATTTTCAGGTCCAAATTTGCGCATACAATTGAAATCAGTACACAGAAAAGCAATTAACTAAATATGAAAATAAGTTGTAATTCAAGTAAAAGTTTTCTAATAGTCCTAATTTGTCCATTACTCTAATTATGATTTTTTTAAAAATCTAATTTTTACTCCCCGACAACGGCGCCAAAAACTTGACAGCGACTTTATATATGCTTAAAAATATAAGAATTTGATACTGCTGCTAGAATATTTAAATCCCCGACAACAGCGCCAAAACTTGACAGCGGTTATATATTTGATAATGATGTGTATAAAATATTCAATAATTGCAAAGTCACACTTATCAACGTAAGTGTACGTATCGCTCTAGTAATACAGGGCTCTAATGGAGTCCTGGATACCAATCCCACAGAGAGTAATATTAGAGGCTACGAATTAAGATTTAAAAAATCAATACTTAATCACAACCATATAGTTCAAATTGCATATTTGTCACTAATAGGCAATTGAAATAAAAATGTAATTTCAATAAACTCTTAATTAACTAATTCTACTAATAAAGTTTCTAATGTGAAGTTCAATATATAAGAAAGCATCCTTCTCCTTGTCAAGAAATATAAGTGAATGGACAAATTGAATGAGTTCAAATTGTATTGTGCCAAATAGGAGCATACATATTCTTTACCCTGTGGACTAGGCATGAAAAACATTGACTAATCTTATGCTTGGTTACTGAATCTGCGGCTATGCTTGGAGGATATCGGCTCTCACTTTGGAGCTTCCACGTTCTGCTCGCCTGAGGGCTAACATCTACACTTCAACACCTAAACAATAGGACTAAATTGAGGATTTTAGCCTGTCACTCTAAACTTCACATAATTGTGCTTTTGCTCTAAAGCTTCTATGAAATGAATATTTACCGTTAATTTCTTAAGAATTTCTATAAACTTGGAAAATTATTTATCCTTTTTGGGTTGTTTCAATCTTTTAGGAAATGGTGGTGGAGGTTTCTCCACAGTAATTTTTATTGGTGTAAGTGGATATTCTAAATATGGGTATTCATGATCCTTTTCTTTTTTTGTATCCACTTTCTCTTTTTTAGTTTCTGTTTCTTTCTGCACTCTTCTTCCCAATTCTTTTCCACTTCGTATTGTATTACTTTTATCTATTCTTTTCCTTGATGTTTAGGATTTGGTTCCACAGTACTAAAAAAAGTTCCCGACGTTCGGTTACTAAGCACAGTAGCGATATGCCCCAATTGGTTTTCAATATTCTTGATAGCAGTTCTTTTTGTAGATGAATTGTTATTCCAATTCAAGTTAGGATTAATCTTCCAGCCTGGGTTATAATAGTTTGAATAAGGATTGTTGGATCTATTATTAATAGAATTTAAAGTCTCATAAGAAGGTCGAATATCCACAAATTGCCCGGATGAATTCTCTTCCATCATAGTAGGTGTTGGAGAATAAAAATTCCATAATGATCTAATTTCTTTGATATTGCAGCAATCTGCAAAGCTAACATAGATATTGCATCAGAATCGTGGATACTAAATACTCTTTTAGGATTTACCCTTCAGAGGGCCATTGAAAATTGTTGGTAGCCATCTCTTCTATTAACGAATAAGCCTCATCAAAAGGTTTTGACATTAAAGAATCACCAACCGCAGCATCTATAATCAATTTAAGAGATCCCACTAATCTATTGTAAAAAGTTTGAATTATCAACCAATCTGGTAACGAATGATGTGGACACTTTCTAAGAAGATCTTTAAATCTCTCCCAAGCTTCATATATCGACTCTCCATCAATCTGACAAAATGATGTTATGTCATTTCTAAGTTTAGCAGTTTTGGATAGAGGGAAATATTTGGATAAAAATTTCTGTGAAAGTTCTCCCCAAGTTTTAATAGATCCATGTGTTAACAAATTTAACCACAGCTTAGCCTAATCCCTAAGTGAAAAAGGAAAAATTCTAAGTCTAACAGCATCGTTGGAAACTCTGTCATATTTAAAGGTAGCACCAAGTTCTAAAAAAACTAGCGAGGTGAAAATTAGGATCTTCATTTGGTGTACCTCCAAATTGATTATTTTGTACCATTTGGATAATAACAGTTTTGAGCTCAAATGAATTAGCAGCTACATTAGGATTTTGGATACATAAGTGATATTCATCTGCTGTAGGATTTGCATAATCTCGTAGAGGTTGAGGTTGATGTTCATTTTCTATTCCTTGATTGTTAACATTGTTTTGCATTGTGTCGGGATTTCTGGGTTCTTTCCTTAGTTTTCTAATTCTCCTAACAGTTCGTTCTAATTCTAAATTGTAGGGTATAAGATTTTCAGGTCCAAATTTATGCATACAATTGAAATCAATACACAGAAAAGCAGTTAACTAAATATGAAAATAAGTTGTAATTCAAGTAAAAGTTTTCTAATAGTCCTAATTTTTCCATTACTCTAATTATGATTTTTTTAAAAACCTAATTTTTACTCCCCGACAGCGGCGCCAAAAACTTGACAGCGACTTTATATATGCTTAAAAATATAAGAATTGATACTGCTGCTAGAATATTTAAATCCCGACAACGGTGCCAAAAACTTGACAGCGGTTATATATTTGATAAAGATGTGTTTAAAATATTCAATAATTGCAAAGTCACACTTATCAATGTAAGTGTACGTATCGCTCAAGTAATACAGAGCTCTAATGGAGTCCTGGATACCGATCCCACAGAGAGTAATATTAGAGGCTACGAACTAAGATTTAAAAAATCAATACTTAATCACAACCATATAGTTCAAATTGCATATTTGTCACTAATAGGCAATTGAAATAAAAATGTAATTTTAATAAACTCTTAATTAACTAATTCTACTAATAAAGTTTCTAATGTGAAGTTCAATATATAAGAAAGCATCCTTCTCCTTGTCAAGAAATATAAGT
>NEWO01000408.1:65711-80287 GCA_003013225.1 Phalaenopsis aphrodite
ATATAAACTAAAATTTAACCTAACAAACACTTTGTTTTATTCTTGTTCCTGCTAAATTTCAGCACACTGATGTTTTTCCTGTCATCTGCAGAGAAAATGTCAGGATGGAGGCTGATTTTTGCTTTCAAAGGTGGATGAAATCTGGTATTTAATGAGGAAAGGGCACCGCAGGGTGGCATCATAGACTTTGATATGGATTTTGGTCAAGTCGATGTAGATTATGAGGGTCCACTGATGGACGTGGTCAGTTGTCTAGAAAAAAAAAACGGGCTTCCATCACTATTAAAGATCAGCACCAAGGAAGATTCCTCACTGTAGGGGAAGAAAGTATAGGACAGCAAGATCCGATAAATGAGACTATTTGCCTTCCATCTATGATAATTGCACTGACTAGAGATCTTAATAACAACTGACGATGAGAGACTGACAGATGCACTGTTACGAAGGATGCAACACAGAAATGCCAATCTTTGAAAACATAGAGCTTTCTTGCATGAAGAAAGAAGACGCCAGAAGGAGGCAAAAAACTTGCTTGCCCCAATTCTTGAGGGGAAAATCTACGATCCATACATGAGACAGGCTTCCTTCAGTTTGCTTGCCACAGAGGATGATTCCAAGTTCACTATAGAGCCGATGATACCAGAGGTTTCAGATGAGTTTTGTACGGGTTGCTCGACATGCAACACTGAGATTCTCACATGGATACCGGCTACAGGGGCATTTATGAAATTTCTAGACTGCAATGTCCTCCACCTAGAGCGTTAGAGTACTTTGGAGTAGTATACATCCACTGATAGTGGATTTCAGATCGCTGATCACTTAATGGAGGAATCATATATTCCATTGGATACAGTGACAAAACTAACATGGATTCCCGCTGATACTGAAATGAGGGAGCATCCTCGATAGCCGTCGATTGTCACCACGACAGAATACTACAAAATGAGTAAAGTAAATAAAAGGGAATTTGAATTTTATGAAGAAGTCCAATGAAAATTTTTCAACATACTAGAAGTCTTGGAGCTGTACACCAGAGTCTTCTCAGAAAGCGACGAAAGAAGCATTTTTGACTGTATATTTGATCTAAGGGACAGGGTTCGAGCAGGTCTTCTAATGGAAAGAACCTATTCTGAACCACGAAAGTGGATGCATGGAAAAGGCAGAATCACCATATAATGTGGTTGCTGTTATAATTTCACCAAAGACAGAGAAGGAAATCCCCCGGGGATTTAAGACATGATGAGGTGGATCTGTTACCTCCTATGATAAAGTGGATGATCAAAAGGATGGTTTGATGGAACATACTTCCAGCCAATTGCATTCCTAACAGCTATATCATTAACATCTACGATGAAGGCGATTGCATTCCTCCACATATAGACCATTATAATTTTGTGAGACCTTTTGGCACAGTCTCCTTCATGAGTAAGAGCAATAGCCTATTCGGAAAAGAAATAGATGTCATTGGATCCGACGAGTTCAGAGGATCCATGAAGATTCTTCTACAAGTGGATTCAGTAATAATTCTCAAGAGAAATGGAGCAGACATCGCCAAACACTGCATTCCAGGAGTACGACACCGTAGGGTGTCTGTAACTTTCAGAAGGATGGATAGCATCAAGATGTCATATGGATTCCAACCAGATCCAGAATTATAAGAGCTGTAGCCTTACGAGCTATGAGAGGGTTGCACCTCTAAGCACATTCTAAGGGAACTCTTGTTCAGGAGCGTGGCTTAGTAGGTTAGCTCAATCTAGAGCTCACTCCTCCGAGAATGGACAGTCAGAGGATACCTTTTCGTACTGCATTTTGACACAGCATATATGATGATATATGTATCAGATATGCTCAGCTTGTGATATGTACCCAGCATGAAATATTTTTAGATGTACTCTTGATGCTTTCAGCATATTG
This sequence comes from Phalaenopsis aphrodite, assembly GCA_003013225.1. Classification (NCBI taxonomy): domain Eukaryota; kingdom Viridiplantae; phylum Streptophyta; class Magnoliopsida; order Asparagales; family Orchidaceae; genus Phalaenopsis; species Phalaenopsis aphrodite. Next base: position 67,626 of record NEWO01000408.1, read on the forward strand.
AAATTTTTGTTGATGCTTCAGCCTATGTTCTGTCTGTAACACTTGTTTGAAGCAGATCAATAAAATCTCTTTCAAAATTTAGTTTGTTTGTTCAATTTCCCTTTATGTGATGGATAAAGAGCCACAGAACCATATGTTTGTTCCAAACTACAATGAACGAGGAAGAAAATGATGAAAACTTGATAATAAAAAAGCTCTCTTTTGAAAAACAACCAACAAAAATTGAATTTCAAAAATATGTTTTGATAATTAAATGTGATAAAAAGAACTAGAAAATAAAATAAATCTGCTGAGTTGATTCTCTCAATTTTGATGTCACGACTGTCCTTATCTACACTAATTCTCTTCACAATCCTCATGGAATTTCACATTATGCTCAAAATCTCACAAAATTTCATGAGTATTCTTCACCAATACCTATCTTCACATGACATATATCTAAGGACTCAATACCATAAATTCTTTACACTATTTTCATATTGTTCTCAGTGACAGAATTGAGACAATAATCCTTTTCCTTGCCACCCTTTGGGTTGGATGTGAGTCCCGGTACTTTCCTCCCTAAGGGGACACATATCTTCGAGAATGGTGTAAGAGCACATTAAATGGAACACGACATCCGATTCTCTACACATATCCTTTAGATTGGTGTAAGACCAACTTAAATGGACATGGCATCTGATTCTCTACACATATCCTCAAGATTGGTGTAAAACACCTTGAATGGAACGCCGCATCCGATTCTCTACACATATCTTCGAGATTGGTGTAAGACCACCTTAAATGGAACATGTCATTCAATTCACTACATTAATCCTCGAGATTGGTGTAAGACCACCTTAAATGGAACACAACATCCGATTCTCCACCTTAAATGGAACACGACATCCGATTCTCTACACATATCCTCGAGATTGGTGTAATACCACCTTAAATTGAACACGCCATCTGATTCTCTACACATATCTTTGAGATTGGTATAAGACCACCTTAAATGAAACATGGCATCCGATTGGCTACACATATCCTTGAGATTGGTGTAAGACAATCTTAAATGGAACATGACATCTAATTCTCTACACATATCCTCGAGATTGGTGTAAGTCCACCTTAAATGGAACATGACATCCGATTCTCTACACATATCTTAGAGATTGGTGTAAGGCTACCTTAAATGGAACACGACATCCAATTATCTACACATATCCTCGAGATTGGTGTAAGACCACCTTAAATGGAATACGACATCCGACTCTCTACAAATATCCTCAATATTGGTGTAAGACCACCTTAAATGGAACATGACATCTGATTCTCTACACATATCTTTGAGATTATTGTAAGACCACCTTAAATGGAACACAACATCTGATTCTCTCACATATCCTCTAGATTGGTGTAAGACCACCTTAGGTGGAGCACAACATCCTATTCTCATTCTAAGATCAGTACCTAAATTTTGATTCCCTTATTTCGAGACCAGTACCTAAATTCTGACTATCTTCCTGAGATTGATACCTAAATTTCAATTCTAATCCTTGGAATCAGTACCTAAATTCTGATTCCTATCTTTTGAGGTTGGTACCTAAATTCTGACTCTTCTTTTTGGGATTGATACCTGAATTTCAATTCCCATTTCAGGATCAGTGCCTAAATTTTGATTCTTATCTTTCGAGGTTGATACCTAAGTTATGACTCTCCTTTTTTTGGAATTGATGCCTAAATTTCAATTCCCATCTTGGAGTTAGAACCTAAATAATGGTTCCCCTCCTGTGAAAACACCTGAAACTTGATAATTTCAAGCACACTCTCCAATCCTCAAAGAGAGTTCCTACTCCTTGATTTCAATAAGATATTCACTTACTAATTCCCCAGCGGGAATAGCTACACTCGATTCTACACCTCATTCTAGGTCTATTGGCTTAGAAGTCTGTGTTGGTTTTGTTGATCTTATCGGTCAACGCCAATACGTGTGTTGTGCTTGCCTAGCACACCACACCTATTGATGGTCCATTTGTTGACCTCATTTTTCGTTGAGGTTTAGTTTTTCTTCTTTAGTAGCCTAGGTTCTAGCCATAGGACTTTCCTGTTAACCATTCCTTGAATACTAGAAAAGAACCCTCACCATTAGAAATTATTAACTCTTCCTTGCTCAACTTTAAGTTCTATATATTGGTCCTAACCTCTAACACTTAGTAGGTGGGGTCAGTTTGGATGATCTCAAGGAGAGTTCCCATAGGACTGCTTAGCCTTAAGGTTGACCTTGGATGGTGGTCTGGAGCTAGTTCACTCACTTGCACTCACTACCACCTATATCCACCTGCATCCCTAAACCCAAGATTGTTGACTTTGATCCCTTGATTTTTTGGGAGACTCGTGTAGATAGTCCCCTATACCCACTAGCCCTAGGCTAGGGTTTAGCTAATATTACTACATAGAGGACCCAAATGAGGATTTCATTGGTCCATAGCTCATACATAGTGGTTGACACCACAATTCTACCAAAATATTCAACTTTGCCTTTTGCCCCCAAATCCACCCAAATTACCAAAATGCTCTTGAAACCCCAAATTTAAAAAAAAATCTCCAATTTCACCCAAAATACCCAAATTGGTTCAAAAATCATTTCAAATCATTGCAAAATACCCAAATTGCTCAAAACCACCCAAAAATTCCAAAATTACCAAAATACTCTCAAATTTGCCAAAATAAAAAAAATACCCTTGGCATCCCAAACTTTCCCAAAACATCCAAAATCACTTCAAATATCTCCAAAACCAATTTTGACCCTTCAATTGAATCTAATTTGACCAATTTGACCATTTTGACCAAAACCCTCAAATTGCTTTTAAAGGCCCAATTTACACAAATTCACCTCAAATGTCCATCAATTTGTCCCCAATTCCCATCAATTTCAATCCTAAACTCAAATTAATCATTCATATGATCAATTCAAACTAAATTCAAGCCTAATTGACCCATGCTTAGAGCTCAATTTTGATTCAAATCAAAACTCCCAATTTTAAACATATGACTTAATCTCACCTCATTGAACCCCATAGCCTACTCAATTTCCCCAATTTGAATCTCAAATTCTTCCTAACAATCCTATACATTAAATTGGACCTTTAATTGGCCTTGAACAAGCCTCAATTTTACTCAATTTTAACCCAAGTCTAAAATCCCCAAATTGGCGATGTCCCCAAATTCACCAAATTGAATGCCCTAACCCCAAATTTAGCACCCAATTGATGTTGAGAACTTTTCATGACATTCCTATAGATCATTTTCAACCATCAATTTGGACCTAACCCAACCTAAACCCAAGTTTAACTTAACACCCCCAAATTGACCAAATGCCTAAAATCCCTCTAATTGAACCTGCAAACCAATTCAAAATCACTCCAACTCTTTTCTAAACTCCTCATGACAATCATCTACACCAAATTAATTAATCAATTGAGCTCAATGTCATGGATATCCTAACCCTAACCCAACTTCCAGTAATTTTTACCCAAATTTAACCCATGCACCAAAATTGACTTAGTCATGCTTATGCCACCCATTTAATGACACCACAACCACCAAGTACACCGTATGGACCAGGCTAAACCCACCTAAACTAGCTAAGATGAGCTATAGACTAATGGTACCTTGATTTAAGGGATTTCACCCTACATTTGGTCTAAACTCAAATATTTTGGCCATCATCACTTACCTTTAGGGGTTAACCATCATTAAGCACCACCTGGCCTCCCTGAGCCAAGAAGTGACCATACTCTGGCCAGCCATCACCTTAGCTGTCGGAAACAGCCAGCCCAAGGGAGCCCCAAGTGGCCAAAACCAAAAATTAAACTTCCTTGAGCTGACTAAGTCCCACTGGCCATTAAAGCCTTTCTTCCCTATACCTCATCAAGCTTTAGCACCCAACTTCCAGCCCTGAGCTCCACCAGGAAAGCATGGCTTTAAATGGAGCTCTCCATGACCAAAGAAGAGAGTACTTGGAACCTTAAGGAAACTCTACCAAAACCTCACCAGAGCTTCTCCAAACCATCCCAAGTGCAATCCCCTTGTTCTCAGCCACTGATAGCCACCCCTTAGAGCCAAATTCTTCACTGAAATTTTCCCTAAAACCAGGACAGATCTCTCCACTCAACCATAGTGCACTAAACTTCAATTAATTATGCACACACCATCCCCAAAGTGAAAGAAGTTGATTCCCCACAGAAGCCCCCTCTGAAATAGCCTCTAGCATAACTTTAGACCAACACCTGAAATACACCTTGTTTGAAACCATATCTAGACAATTCACCAAGGCTCGAAACTTCATATGGAGGTTTATTTGGTTCAATCAAAGCTACCACAATCATCTAATTGAGATCTCCCCTCTCAGACAAAGGTATTGAGCTCTAACCCTAGCCAAAGCTTATTTTGATTCTTCATTGGCAATGGCTTGATTTCATACTTGATTAACCATATATATGTGTTTTTCTTGAGTAGTTGAAGGTTTAGAAACAAACCCCATGCAATTTGATTGAGTCTAAGAGAAGATCTTAAGGTTTTATTGTGAACGATTTAAGAGTTAGGTCACTTGAGAAGATGAACGGATGTCGTCCAATGCGCGTGCATCCAATGGATGGAGGAGATCGAGCCAAACTGACTCCTGGTGCATGAACCATGAGCCGCGTAGCAGCTGAGGTGGATGGCAGCGTCGAATAGCGGAGCATGGCGTGTGAGTTCGAAGCCGCCGTAGGTTGAGTTGGCATCGCTTGGATAAGTAGAAAAATATGGATTTTCTGAATAATTTTAAATGCCTAAACTTAAAAATTCCAAATCTTTCTTTAGAAAAATTAAAAAAATAAAACAAAAATGTCCTCTTGCTCAGTGAACAGAGAAAAATAATATGCACTAAAAAAAATTATTTTCTTATTCCCTCATTTTTAATGAATTAAATACTTTCAATTCTCCATGACTAAATATGGCTCACTATGGCTTGAAATTTTGAGGGTTTATTCCTAATGACAGAGACTATGTTCTCTAATTTTTCCAAGGTCAGAGGGCATCTCTATGCTTCTAGCCCTAATTTTCAAGCCAAGGTGACTATTTTAGCTACTTAAATTATATAAATTAAAATATCATTTGAAAAATTATGGGAATAATTTTATTAGGTTTCTTGTGGTTAGAGAAGTCTAGGAAAAATATTATGATACCTTGAAATATCTTGTAAATTTCTATATTTAATTAAATGTAAATATCTTGTGTTAATTTTGGTATTTTATATACTTATCAAAAACTGACAAAATTAATCTCACATTGTTCATAAAAAACAATTTTATCCATTGTAAAAAATTAAAAACTATTTAATTAAGTTTAAGTATTAAAGTTGATTTTCTAAGAAAACATGTATTTTGGTACAAAAAAAATTATATTAAATTAAATACACCTGAGAAAATTATGAAAAGTGGTTTTCTGAGTTCCTTGTGACTAGAGGCACTTAGGAAAAATAAAATCAATTTTTTTAGAAAATACTTAATTTCTTAGCCTTATTTTGAATTTTAAAATGATTAAAAATAATTAAAAAATCTCAAAAATATCAAAAAGTTTCAAAATATGCCAAATTGTTCTCTTCTCACTTAGGACTCATTGAACTAATTTTTTTTAATTTTCCTAAATTAAAAATAAATTTTAAAAGCCCAAAAAAATGAATTTCTCTTATTTTCTCAATAAAATAATTATAATTAATAAATTAAAAATTATAGAAATACAAAAATTTGATTCACTCAGTTTTTTGAACTCAGAGAAGTCTAATAAAGATATAAAGATACATTTTGTAATTAAAACATTATTTTCTATTCAATTAAATTATTGAAACTTGTTAATAACTAAATAATAATAATAATAATAATAACTTAATTCAAAAAATCTTGAAATTTTGTCTAAGTATTCTTCTGACCTAGGGAAACCTCTAATAATTTTCTCATAAATAAAAAAACTTTATTTTGGAAAGTCACATAAATTAATTCTTAAAAATCCTATTTTTTGAGTTTAAATAAATATTTAAATTAAACCAAATTTTTAGAAAAACCACATTGTTCTCCTCTAACAATATAATTACCTCATGGATATGACACTCTAAACCCTCAAAGTCATTTAAGTTATGTTTAACAAGTTATGAGGTGAAGTGGCCCTAGGGTAAAATAGTCATTTTAGAATTTGGTGTCTTAATCAAAATTTAGGATTAACTGAGGAAAAAATAAGTAATTTTGATCTTAATAAACATGCTTAGATGATTGAAATACAATGGGGTTAAAAGGTAGAAATTCACTCACCACTCTTGCAAAATATCAACAAAATCATAACCCTCCTAAATCTCCATGACTTGGAAATCAATTAAAATCAGACGATTCTTAAATGATGGGCTTAAGTTGGAAAAAAGATAATTTACTTTTATTAAGGCCAAAATTGAGGATGATTTGACTATTTGATAAGAATACATATCACTTGAATAAAAAATCTTGATAATCACCATTTCACCTATCAAGATTGTTAAGGGCTTGGTAGTGACCTAGGCTCGACTTCTAAACTCAATTGATTGGATTTAGAAGATAACATGATTGCTAGTTAACATCTTTAAACACTACAAGCCTGACTTTAATTGTGGGCACCATAATCTTTAATTGACCTAAACTTACCTTAGGGGAACCCACTCACATAACTCTTAAATGAAACATCAATTGATTAACTGGGTATTCTATCCTTGGGATAATTAAATTGTCAAGTTTCACTGAGCAACGTAGTAGTCACACTTCGACCTCAGATGATTAATGGAACAATATGATAAGTCCAAAATGAACTCAAAATATTTCAAGAGATCTTCAAAATGGTCTAAGGTCATGCCTCGAGCTTTTGGAAATCTATTGGACATTCTGAAGGGCAAATTGAATCTGCCATATTTTGTTCTAAAATCATCTACTAGGATATTCTAGGATTCAAGAAAATCATAACTTGAGGTTTGGTAGCTAAACCTTCATCTACTCTTACAACTTAAATTCCTTGCAAAATTATATGCATATTTTGCAAGTACTGACCTTTCAGGTGATGGAACAAGAAGAATCGGCATGTACATTTTTAAATAAATGCATTTACCTTTCTGTAATTCTTGCCTTGAGCTTGCATGTTAAAAAATGATGTCACCGTACATGAAAATGAAAAATTGCTAGGATAGTTGTGAAACCAAAACCAAAACTAAAATTAACCAAGATAAAATTCACTGCCACAACATTCAAAACATAAATCAGCTCAAAATTTAATCACAAACATCACAAAATAACAATTGCAACTAAATTAAGACGTCTCTATCGGATGATCTGGAATCACTTGGAGGAGGTAACCTATGGTTGCTAACGAGACTTCCCACGGTCTAACTGATAGTATTAAATTCATTAAGCTGACTTTAGTAAATTCATTTAGACTAAGTGAATCCGAAAGAAAATAATGGTATCAGAATGAGGGAACTAATGGATCATAACCGGTGTCGCTCTAATCAACTTTTAAATGCTCCATAATATTTAAAGAACCATAATCATAATGACATATGATTTGACATCATAACCACATTAGAAAACTTAAATTCGTCACGACGAGAAGCTTCAAGCTAGCATTGTGGGCAGCACAACCATCTTCAACAACAGAGGGAGCTACAACAGCATATCTTTCCTTAAAATTAAATAACCAAGTCATAGGTTCTCGAGGGTGTTAGCTTATGAAACATAAATCCTCAAACCTTTTCTTTAGGCCTTTGTATAGCTCTACTGTACAATTTAAGCCCTAACTTATCTTAGGATTCTGAGGTTGTTGTTCATCACAACCTAAATCCTCACAACTTCCAGGCTATTTGTGTGATCGTTTCACACGAATGTAAGCCCTAACTAATAAAATTTACATGATGAAACATCCAAATACTTCTCTCTAAACTGAAGCCAAACCATAGGATAGACTAGGAAGTTACCAAGGTTCTCCTCCATATCTATGACATCCCTTAGTTCTTCCTCCCTTGAATTCCAAAAATAAAATGTTCCAAATTTTAACATTTCCCCCTTTCACACCTCTTTGTCCGATCTCGTTGAAAAGTCCTATCCTTTTGAACTCCTTGAAGATAATATTTACTGATTTTTATCAAGAGTTTTATTAGGTGACTTCGGTTATCTAAGATGTAATTAACTATGGGGGCTTACCCGTATAGGGAGCTTTTTCAAACTCAACTTAATAAAAACCCTATTTAATTCTTCGTATTAAATAGGGGAAATTATCGGCAAATAAAATGATTTTTTCAAACCAAACGGATGTCATACATCTCTTAGTTTATTTGATCAAGCCTAACCCTTAAATCTTGTGTTTATCTTTTGAGATAGATATAAGATTTGAGGTATGGCGGTCTTAAATTTAAACTATGGAAGATATGGGATAAGTTTGATTTCATATTTTTCTATATATATATATATATGTAAATTAAATGCCTATCCGAAGCGAGCAACGTGCTTCCGATTCCTGCAACCGACAGCTTCCAATGAGCAACTCCACAACCAAAAATAGTGTCGGCAATACCCTTGCTATATAATTTAAGCCTTAACTTGTTTTAGGATTCCGAGGTTGTCATTCGTCATGACCTAAATCCTCATATCTTCTAGGTCATTTGTGCAACTGTCTCGCACAGATGTAAGCACTAAGTAATAAAATTGGTAGGATGAAACATTTAATAATTCTACTCTCCAAAATTGAAGCTAAAAAGTAAGATAGCTTATGAAGTCACCGAGGTTCTCCTCAAGATATGTGACATCCCCTAGTTTTTCTTCCTTTGAATTCCAAAATAAATGATTCAAATTTTAGCCATTCCTATTTCACACCTCTTTGCCCAATTTTTTGAAGTCCTATACCTTGAAATTCATAAAGATAATATTCCCTGATTTTTATTGAGAGTTTTCTTGGGTGACTTCAATTATCTAAGATGTAATTAACTATAAGGGCTTGCCCTTATAGGAAACTTTCAAGAACTCAAATTAATATAAACCCTATTTAATTTTTTGTATTAAATAGGGAAACTTATCGGTCAACATAAAAAATGGTTTTTCACAGACTTAAACGGATGCCATAACTTCTTTAGTATGTTTAATCAAGCCTTACCAGTAAGTAGTGTGTCTACCCTTCAGGATAGATGCATAGCATGCGGTATTAGGCTTGTTTATTTAAACTACTGTGGATATGAGATCGGTTTGGTCTTGTATTTTCAAAATTTCAACTACAACTTTTCCCAAATTATATATGTAAATTAAATTAAACTGAGGGTCTAAATATCCATTCCGGTAACCGATAACTTCCAATTTGGCGACCGACATGATGGTAAAATTTGTTTCTTTTGCTAATGAAATTATGGAAAAGGAGGCAAAATAAATTATATGAATGAGTTATATAATAATGCAAAGTTGTGAAAAAATTAGTGAGGGACAAAAAAAGCATATATATGTCATACTTGGGCACAATTTGCATAACTAACACTAGATGACAACCAAGATAACTCTCAAGCAAAATGGCATATGTTTCATTACAAGTATTTTAGGCTAAAATATAATATATGTGCAGTTGACATGCTTCTAAAATACATTTTTGTTGCATATAATAGATGCATGATGGTATAGAACTCAATAAAACTTTTGTTTGATGTACAGTTAATGGGATTTAACTTAATAACTAAAGTGAATAAAAATTTTTATTTTGTTGGGCATTATTCTATAATTTGCTTAATGATGCATACAAAATTTCCATATTGAATTTGTTTGTTTGCAATATTTTTTACAATATTTAGCAATTATTCATATATGTTATTCCCATGTATCCTTCTGCTTTAAAGTGAAAACATTTATCTTTAAGAAAAAGTAAGGAATAACTAGTTTTAAATCTTTCAATCCTCTAAGACCTCAGTGGTTGAAAAAGTATTATATAGTTGAGAATAATTATTTGATATCTCTCAAGAAGGAAGTTTAAATGCTATGAAAGAAGATGACTATTACTTTCAAGAAAAAAAAAGAATAACTACTAAAAGAGGAGCATGCCTTCTCTTGTAGTTGATGTATTTTCTTCATCAGGTACAATGGTTACTCAGTAGGATTTCCTATAGAATATAAATTTTTTTATGAATTACTAAATAGGAACTTTACAGATCCTTTAACAAATTGAGAAGGTTACCTATATTCTTAAACTTTTAAGTGTGTAGAATGAGCATAAAGAAGGATTGAGATTTCTCTTTCAATCTTACTAAGAGATAAACAGGGAAATGCTAAAACAAATGTCTATAGGGTTGCAACCTATAGAGAATCATGTATGAAAATATTTTAGATTTATTTGGTGATTTAAGGAAATTTACCTTTTATGAAGCCCTGAGCGTAAAGTAAATGAGTTTTCTATGAGTCTTTTTATAGTATTAAGTTAAAACAAATGTGAATATTTTCTTTCAATGATATGGAAGATTGAAATGATAAGAAAAACAAACTAGTGTGGCAGCTTTAGACTCTTTATTTAGAGTTCTTAAATTTCCTTCCATAAAAAGTTCTAACTCGTTGGATAGAATCCTTCTAGAAGCTACATTCTGAAATCCAAACCTTGAGCAATTGTTATGACAATACTTATAAAAGGATGGAACTGGTAGCTTGGATCCATGTGGCAATTGGTGCCAACGATTAGTGTAATTTTTCATAGATGCCTTAGTTGCTTCTTGACCTTTTTAGAAAACCAGAAATCTATCATCAAAATGAAAGGATCTTGGGTTTAACCAATTTAAGCATGGGAAGAGGGTGTGGATGAGGAGTTGGGGGTTGGGGTTAGAGGTGGTGAAACATGGAATGTGGTGACATCAATATTTAAGTGTCTATCATAAGTTGTGATGTTGAATAACGATTTTTTGTAAAGAAAACTTTTAGCCATATAGAGATGCATAATGAGTTTTGTTAAGGAACAAAACTTGTCAAAAGATAAGGTTAATAAGGCTTTGATAACTATAGAGAGTCACATCTATGTAGAGGCAACAATGGATTAGGGGTATGAGTCAACAACAATTAGAAAAACTATATGATATTTTTGTCTTTTTGAGAAGGCCAAAGGATAACTGGGGTTGGTAACTATATATATCAACAACTATTAGAGTTGATAGTAGAATGAATTATCATCCCATAAAATACCCTCAACAAATTTCTAAATCACTTAAGATGGGTTTAGAAAGAGCTAAACTTATAGGAACTAATAATGACTTTAGGTTGACAAAGCTCAACATATAGTTGTAAACTAATAGAAGTGAATTAAGGTTAAGTTGATATAAGGACCAATAAAGTCTAATCAATTTATGATCATAGTAGAAAATTGAGGTTCTATAATAGTCTAAAAGAAGGGTCTCTATGATAAAGCCTCTTAAGACTTTGTAATATTTAAGGGTAGTGCCAATGCAAGGATAAAGGCTTAATTAAGGGAGGAATAAGCCTTGTATAAAAATAGTACGAGCTTGCTTAATTAGTTACAACACTAGTCTAAAAAGCTTTGGAACATATAATTCTAATCAAAATTAAGGCCAGTTTAACATTATTTTTCAAGTACTAATGCGAATTCTTATTTCATTTTATTTTAAAATTGACTTTATCTATTATTGATTTTCTATTGTATGTAGTCAAAGAGGCCCCCATTTTTAATTTTATTAAAGTATCATATATCCTGCAAATCTTGACATCATTCCCTCACTTAAGGGTCCATTTTATGTACTTCAATACCTTATCTTATCAAGCATCAATTTTTGGACAGCCTCTTAAAATTAATTGAATCTTTCCCTCTTCACACCATCGATTGTTAGAGTATTAATGGAAATGAACATTTTATGTTACTACAAGGATGATTTTTAGTTGATATTAATAAAGAAAAATTATTTAGCAAGAGTTTTTTGGGTAAAATTTTATTCATTTTAATCTCATGCTCAAATTCCCAAGGATTGTTTAAGCCTTCATGATAATTTTAAAAAACAAAATTAGTTTATAGATATGGAACCTAGTGGCTTACTTTAAATAGTTGTTGACAAGTTTGTAGTTTAAGATTTTAGGTGCTTATTAGAGATAATTATTCAGTCTTAAGAGAGAGATTGATTATTTTTATTGTATTGATACATACATATGGATTTAGTTATAGCTAACTCAAATATTATAGCAAGCAAATCTCATCCTTTAACACAAATTTATATTTTTGATAAATTTGAATTGGAGATGATTGAGAGTATTTAATAAAAAATAAGCATAATCTCTATTTTTTTGGAAGCATCAATGCCTTTTGATTTTATTCGAGCCAAAAATGTTTCTCCATCACTCTCCCAAACATTATGCTAGGGCTTTTTGTGGAAAGTGTCGTACATATTTCCTCAAATGGAGGTTATTTGAATCATAAATCGTCCCCATTTTGTGCAAATAATTCTTTAAAGCTTGCTCTTCCTTCAACCACATCAAGCCACCTACCTGTCCTCACTGCTAATCATTAGCATATGAAAGGTTTTTCTAAAAGTATAAATTTAAATGAATACTTAACTTGTTAATCATAGAATCTACATGATCCTTCTTAAAGTAGCATGTTGCTCAATGATT
>NEWO01000408.1:91333-111709 GCA_003013225.1 Phalaenopsis aphrodite
TATATATATATATATATATATATATATATATATATATATATATATATATATATATATATATATATATATATATATATATATATATATATAATCTACAGAGGACAGTCCAAACCTCAATCAAAGTGAAAAACCGTAAAACTGTATAAGTTTTCATTTTTAAATTAATTTTCATGCATGTAGAATTTAATTTACCATGCAAGAAATTTCATTTTGTAAATATATTGTAAAGTAGTATAGTCCAGAGGTTAATTACTTTGGTTGAGCTAGGACTACAGACAACCTAAGAGTATCGGGGGCAACAATCTTATCTATATTTGGGCAATAGTATCATCGGTCTTATCCTCTCCCCTTATTGAGAGTCTTTGAGATAGGAGATATTATTCTAAATCCTGCATCTGGATGCTCCATGCTTCTGAACATCATTGAGGCTGTTGTATATTCTGAAAAGTTTTGTAACACTCTGGGTGGAGAACATTACACCCTATGCTCTCCGTGAATGCTTCTGTCAATGATGCCTGCATTGGAATCTCTGTGTTACATGTCAGACATCTTGCATAAAGTTTGTCGGGGATCTCTGGCTCATCCTCTGTAACTGGGGCACTAGTGGAAGTCTCTCTCAAAGTTTGGTTGAGGGTCTCCTCCTTATAAATTGGAGTGAGCACTGTGGCTGCTGACCCGACCAGCAATTACATAGATTTTTAAGCTTCAAAGGATTGCTAAAAACTTGATCCAGATTATTTTAATCAGTCATTGTGCAATTTATAAAATTTAGAATTTGATTTATATTTCACACACTAAGAGTTCTACGCAAGTATACGTATCGTTTCAAGTAATATAATGTTCTCTTTTAAGACCCTAACTATCGATCTCACAGAGAAGCAAGGCAAGAAATCCCTTAGGCTAATTATAGTTTACTTCTATCAGGTCTTAGTTTGGAAAGTCGGATAAGATGGTATTTTATGTAGCAACTACTCTTACATGCATATATTAACTGTAATGATAACGACTATTTCTAAATACAAATATCAGTTCTAAAGGTAACTTTTCTATATAAAAAGAGAAATTTTTTAGATAAATTGGTTTGGAGAATTTTGAGATATTAAAGACTACCCTACGCATGAAATGATCTAGATAATGTGAAGGAATGAAATTCTTAAAATATAATATTGATAGTGAAAAATAAGAGCATACATATTCTTTAATCCCTCCCGATGCTAGCAAAGAACGTTGGTTAATGTAAGGTTGATTCCTTAACATCTCAACTCCACATCAGTTCTATCTAACCTCTCACCTCTAGATTTCCCTAGCCTATGTTACCGTGATGACTGAATCCTAAATTCAGTGTACTAAACCTTAAGTCAAATTGATAAGAATCTAGCCTGTAACTCTAGATCTAACTAAATCTACACCCATTAAAACTTATCTCCCTATTTATTTGCACTCTCTCATAGGTGATTGCAATGGCTCTGCCTAGAATGAAGTGTGGTATCCACTAGTTAGGTGAAATCATAGCCCTCCCGGAACATTATGTTTTGTAATGAATTTTAACCTAATAAGTGATCAGTTTGCATAGTCAATTAAGAGCCAATAAAAAATACTATCACATTAATTAAATAAGAGAATGTCTAAGAAAATCTAAATTCCTAAATAGACCTTTATTTCATTGAAGAAGAAAAGTAAAATGAATATAATAGCAAAAGAAGTAAAATGATTGATAGAATTAAGTAATAAATTATGTACAAATAAGGAACATATGTCTACCGACCTCTTTTGAGTGTATAGTTATGCTTAGTATTCTATTAGTTTTATGAAATTATTTGTCACCTAGAAGCATTTAATAGAAAAAAATCATTAAATTATATTTCCTTAAAAGTTGCATTGCCGCCTAAACTATTTTACTAGCCAACCAGTTAATGTGAGTGCACTCAAGTTGCGAGATCACCACTCTCGCAAGTCTTAGTTTCACTTAAAAACAAATTTTAACATAACCTATTGCAACTTAAGTTATGTCAATGAATCAAAGGAGACATTACTGATCACATGAAAATAAAAATAGTTCTATCATGAAACAAATTTTCCTACACATGCCACTAATTCATATTAAAAGAAAAAAGTAAAAAAAATTACTTACAAAGAATGGATAAAAAAATAATAGGAATCCTCGTTTAAATCAAAGAAAATCCACTAGAAAGTGTTTGCAACAATTACAAGGAAATGAAGAATATAATACTTAACTTTTTTTCCCTCTGAAAGAAATAAAAAAAATCTCTCGAACAAAGTCTCCTGCCGATCCAAGCGTCGTTCATACTTCCTTACTTATGTCTCTCAAAATCCCTCATCAATATCTCCAGAAAAATGAAGAAATCTATACCTTGATAAACTCATCCTAAAACACTTCCTATTTTATTCTCTAGACTCCTCTAATTACTTCCTAATTTCCTCTTATGAGAGACGTCAGCCCCCTATTTAAAAAGAAATAAGAGCCCCTCCTTTCTCCAAGAGACACATCTCTTCATCTAAGAGACACATCCTTTTATTCCAAGAGACACTTCTCTTCATCCAAGAGCCTTTCCAAGTGTTTAGATTCATTGAATCACTCCATGAGGCGTTCAAGTTATCCATAAGCTTTCAGAACATCCCTGAATGGCCTAGAATCGCTCAAAAGTCATCCAATAATTGTCTTGGGGGCTATAGCATCTATGCCCGACACTATGGTGCCATTCCGGGTGTTATATCGCCACTATGCGCTTAGCTTCACCGTTTTGCCCCATTTCTCTCCATTTCAGGTCCGTTTCGCCCCATTTCAGCTCCATTGTGCCTCAGATTGGTATAACTACAAGATATACATGAAAACAACCTTTCTTTAATGTGCAATTTCATAAAAAAATATGGAATAAATACAAAGGAGATTAAGCATGGATAGTCATATCAAAATGCATAAGATCAAAATTTTCTTCTTTGCTCAATTTGGCTCTAAATTGCACAATTTTTGCTTCATTTTCACCAGAAGTTCATTTCTTATACCTAAAGACAAAAATATGCAAAATACATTCCTTTAAGGTGTAATATCATTAAAATGTGCATAAAATGAGCATGAAATGTACACTAAAAATAGGTAATTTTTAGGTAGATCAGCTGCCTCCTCTCCAGTCAAACTAAAGCCCAGTGTTTGTGGCTGTTAGAATTCTTGTGTTGGGTGCATTTTAGTGGTGCATTTGAGACTCTCTACGAAGTAGCACTGACCAAGTTTCCTGTTGGCATCGTAATCATGGACTTTAGGTGTCTTGCCCTTTCTATTGGGTCCTCTGTAACTGGAACTTTTTCTGACTTCTTTCTCTTTAACGAAGATTCCTCTTTTATTTTGATTCTCAATATTGAATTTAATCCTTCCATCTCTCTGCGGCTAATTATATTCATCAGGGGGCATTCTTAATCCACATTGACTTGTCCATAATCCAAGTTAAAATTTATGATGCCACCATCTCCTCATCTAGTGTGAGATTCAAGCGTCTTTAAAAGTGAAAATTAGTTTCTGTCCTGATATTCTCCTACAGAAGACAGAAAAAACAACAGCACGATGAAATTCAAAACAAATAAGAATAATAGAAGCTCGTTATTAAGTGGGTTTTAAATTATACATATGCAAGCATTTTATTTAATTTGACTTTATGAAATTCAAGATTTAAATAAGAAACATAGATGTGCAAATTTTATTTCATTAAAGCGTATCTTGTTTCACCAAATTTTATTATAAATTTTATTTGGACCCAGTCATTGACACTGGCCATATTGTTATTTTTGGAACAAGTATCTTCCTTTGAAATGTCGCGTCGCGTAATATTTTTTTTAAAATATCGTCCATTGATCCGCAACACAGGCCTCTCACCTTGAGAATCCACTATCTGATAAGATCCTCATGAGTAAACCTTCTCTACCATGAACGGTCCCTTCCAAGTTGGCTCAAAATTTCCACCTATCTTGCAATGTGCAAGAATAGGTCTCTTTAGAACGATTACGAGGTCACCAACTTTGAACATCATCTGGAAAACAAGTTTGTTGTGGGCTTGGATCAACTTTACCTGATAGAGTTCCAATTTCTATTGCGTCATTAACCGCTTTCCCTTGAGACTCTCCTATTCTGTAATTCTTAGCTTGGCATTATCTTCTGTTGTAATCTTGTTGGCGACATCGACTCTAAAAGATGGTAGATGTACCTCTAACAAAAGTATTACCTCTGACCCATATAATAGAGCTTATGGTGTAGACCGAGTAGGAGTACTGAACATTGTCATGTAGGCCCATAAAGCTTCTAACAACCTCTCATGCCAACCTCTTTTGTTATCATTCAGAGTTGTCTTTAAAATTTGCACAAGCGTATAGTTAAAAGCTTCAGCTAGGTTGTTCGCCACGAGGTAGCAGATCATATAATACCTCCAATCTATCCCATGTCATCTAACAAAGTTGTTGATCTTAGTGCTCTTGAAGGCTGAACCATTATCTGAAATAATTCTACGCGGCACACCGAAATGGTAGACAGTCTGATTTCTAAAAAATTGAAGAACATTCTGCATTGCAACTTCTTACAATGACACTGATTCTACCTACTTAAAGAAGTATTCTATAACTACCAAAATAAATCAGTGTCCTTTCAAGGATGAAGGGTCTATATGTCCTACTGTATCTGTACCCCAACACTCTAATGACCATGATGTGGCCATTGGGTGTAGCACATTTAGAGGTTTGTGCAAGACCGCTCCATGTACCTGGCACTGATGACATTTCTTAGCAGTTTCCATACAATTTGTCATCATTGTTGGCCAGTTGTATCCGAGTTTATTAATCTTCAAATTTGGCCTTGACTGGTGAGCACCATAAAATCCAGCGTGTACCTCTTTGACAATATTCTACACTTATATTCTACTTAAACATCTCAACCACATATGATCGAAGGATCTTCTGTAGAGGACATTGTTTATCAAAGAATATGACAGTTCTCTTTTCATTATCTGATGTGCCAATGACTTATCATCTAGTAGCTTTCATGTTTGTAAATATTATATTAATGGCTTGCATCAATCTTCAGTATTGTCAATCACTGTAGCTGTCATTTCTCATTTTCCAAGCTTGTACAGACTATCGAGTTCAATTTGTGACAGAACTTGACATCTTTTTACCATAATATCAATTGAATTTTGTGGTGGACATGCTAACTCCTTAGTAAGCTTGGCTAGAGTGTCCGCATGGGCATTGTCTCCTTGAGGAATTCTATAGAGCGTTACACTAGGAATATGCTCCAATAACTTCATCGTGTACTGGTGATATTCCGCTAATCTCGGCTTTAGAATTGTGTATTGTTCACAACTTGTTGTATTATGAGTTACAAGTCAACATAGATGGTTAATTTTATTATGTCCATTGATATCGCTAATTCTAGTCCAGTTATTAAAGCTTCATATTCTACTTCATTGTTGGTACACAACTCTATCAAGTGTTATGAGAATCTCAACATTGTATGATCTAGTGTGATGAAAATCAAACCAATCCTTCCTTTGCATGGTATAGTTGTTTGTGATCCTTTATCTTTTCTAGCTGAAGAAGCTTCGTCAAAATACATTTCCCAATGTCTGGCATGTGACAGTTCCACATGTAGCATCTGCTCATCTAGCAGGTCATCATTGAGAGGGGACCGAGCTGGTAATGGGTTCACTGCAAGGAAAGCCACCAAAATCTATTCTTTGATAGTACAAAGGGGCACAAAGGTTATATCAAATTGCAATGCAATTATCGATCATCTTGCTAACCTTCTAGAAAGTGTGGAATGGGTCATAAAATATTGCAATGGATTAAATTTCAAAATGAGGCTAACCTTATGAGAAAACATGTAATTTCTAAGCTTCTAGGCAGAAAAAATTAAAGACAAATAATGCTTCTCAGTAGGAGGATATTTTACCTTTGCCGGTATTAGACGTTGATTCAAGTAGTAGAGTTTGTTTTCCTTACCCTTGTCATTGATCAGGGCTAACAGGGCTCTGAGAGAGCGTCTAAGGCTGCGGTGTAAAGTATCAAAGATTTTCTTGGAATAAGGGCTGCCAAAATAGGAGGTGTCATCAAGTATTTCTTGATCTCCTCAAAAGCCCATTTACACGGCTCACCCTAATAGAATTTTGCATGCTTTCAGAGTAAAGTCAAAAAGGGCCGACACCTTCCTGACAGATTAGAGATAAAGTGTCTTAGGTATGCCAATTTACCATGAAAGGATCATAGTTTCTTCAAGACTTTGGGAGGTGGTAAGATAGCTTTAATCTTTTCTGGGTTGATCTCGATTCCCCAATGACGAACAACGAATCTTAGAAATTTCCCAGAGGTAAAGGAAAAGGCACACTTTAAGGGATTCATCTTAAGATTATATTATTGTAATCACTCAAGTACGATCCTCAAATCATACATGTGGTCTATTTGCTACTTTCTTTTGATGACCAAGTAGTACACATAGCACTCTATCTAGTTGTGGATCAGGCCATCAAAATTCTTTATAATAGCTTGCTGGTAAGTTGCTTCAGCATTCTTCAACCCAAACGGCATTACTGTGTAGCAAAAGATTCTTAATGACATTTTAAAGGCTATAAGCACTGCTTCTTCTAGAGCCATCTTAATCTGATTGTACTCGGATGATCCCTCCATAAAGGAGAAAATCTCATGTGCTGATGCGATATCCACCATTAATTCTGGTATCAGTGGTGGAAACTCGTCATTTGGACATGCTTTGTTTAAATCCCCAAAGTTAACGCATACCCAAATTTGTTCATTCTTTTTTTTAACAGGCACAATGTTGGTTAACCATGTGAGGTACTATTCTTCTCGCATAAAGTTAACATCTATTAATTTTTTTACCTCGGCGATGACTTGTTGTTTAATTTTGAGGCGCATTCCTCTGGGAGCTTGTTTCACTGGGCTCATACTTTTATCCACTCCAAGCCTGTGAACTGCAACTTCTGAAGACAATCCTGACATTTTTTTCATAACTCCAAGTGAAGCAATCCTTGAATTCTAATAGCAATTTGGTACAATATATAGGCTCTTCCTCACTGAGTAAAGAACTTATGAAGGTAGGTCGGGGACTACTCCTCAGTCCCGAGATTAACTTCCTTTAGCTCTTCAACAGTTGTTTTGATTTCCTTTTGGAACTCTGACAAAGAATCGTCTATCAGAGAGTCTTCAAAATCATTGTTGACATTGAGACAATCCTCTTTTGATCCGCTAATAACAACCATACAGAATTTTGAGTCATCAACTGATCCTATCATACCGAATTCGAGACCCTCTTTTGAGTTAAGAGTTTGACCTTTAACGTTCCATAACTTCTTGAAGAGCTATAGTTTATCCTTCTACATTTATTTCGACACATAACCTTGTTTAATTAATTTTTGTACACACAGATAAAAGTATCCAAATGGTAATTCCATTAATTTATTAGCATCATCCTCTTCTAAATTTACATGAGTTTTAGAACTAGAAGGAGGAGAAGAACAGTAAAATTTGATCGGTTTCACACCAAAATCCCTAACTTCCTTTGCCTCTAGCCTCTGGGCCTTATGGGACTGAATTGGAGTTAAGGTCATGGCTTGCACGTAGTGGTTGATTCGATCATACATCGACTCGTATTCACAATTCTTCGTATCCTCCAAGGAGATCTCAAACTTCGACTTCTTCTGGTTTATCATCATTGTTTCTTCATCAGACTTATCTTCCTCAAAGCTTTCTTCTATGTTGATGCTGAGGTTGGACTCTTCCATTCAATAATCAAGTGGTTCTTGCTCGCCCACGTCCCAGACCATGATCTCAGATGCACGAGCTAAAAGAACCTCCATCGACTCACTACAGAGGAGTGGTGGAAGATCATTGAATCAGAGTCAAATGATCCTTTTCTTGTGAACCTTTTCAATCTTTAATCTTATTTGGCACAATATCTATGGAAAAGACGGTCATCATGGAGGAGCATAGTAGGGCTGATAAGTAATTTTGTGGTGCGTTGCAAATATCTTTTAACATTACAATATACACACGACAACACAAATAGTAAATATGCAGTTCAATCCCAATAAAAATAAATTTAGTATAAATAATTTTATGTTTTAAAATCTTTAAGCTATCAAAACGTATTAATAACGCAAGTATACGTATTGCTCAAGAAATAAAGGGCTCTAATGAAGTCCTAAGTATCGATCCCACAGGGAGTTGGAAATTTTTGTAGTTATAATGCAAAGCACAATCTTTTAAACTACAAGACTTAAGCACGCAAAACAAATCTAAAATAAATTTAATGTAGAATAAATGAAATGAAGTTAAAAGAACTAAGTTAACTAAGCTATTTGCTAAACTTCAAAAGTAAACTTATAAAGACTAAACAAAGTTTTGTAACGAAGAGTTCAAATTTAAGAAAGTATTTTTCCCTTTTACAATGAGTTTATGGATTGTGAAGTAATTAAAATCATATAAAATGCATATAAAATTGTATTGTGCTAAATAGGAGCAATCATATTCTTTACCCTTTGAGAGTGCATAAATAACATTGACTAATTCAGAGTTTGGTCCCTAAATCCGTGGTTAGGTTGAGAGGATAATGGATGCCACTCCAGAGCTCTCACCTCTCCTTCCTCTGAGGGCTAACAATCTCACTTTAGTTTCCAAGCAATTGGACCAAATTGGGGAGTTTAATCTGTCACCTAAAATCTACAATTCTGCGCCCATCAAAGTATATTTCCCTATTTATTTGCACGCAAACTCATGGGTTACATTCTCACCCATAAAATTGAATGTGACTCTTACCTTGTTGCAGAAAGCATAGCACTTCCAGATCTTATGTTTCTCAACAAATTTTAACATTTCAATTGACCAGTTGAAAAGTAAATGAAGATCAGAGTTCAGATCATCACAATTTATTGACATTTAAAACCTTACATAACAAAACCATATCTCATTGTAGAGAGAAGGATAAAGTAGATTACTCAAAATTCATGAGAATTATACGACAAAACATAGATTTTATATATAAAAAAAGTTTTCAAAACAAAAAAAAAGAAAGAACACAACTTATCTCACACTTCTTCTCAAGCAAATCCCTTGATGTTCCCTTTAAGCACTTTCTCTCTTTACAATCACACTCAATTCTCTCTTAGAAATGTAATGAAGTAGAAATCTCTCACTTTCCCTCTCCACTTGTAACTCTAGAAGAAAATCCTCTCTTCTCCCAAGACTTCTCTCTCACGCTAACCTCTTCTCTTCAAATCTCTCACCCCCATTTACTCTCTAGACTTCTCTCTTTCTAATTAGGGTCAGCCTTCATTTCAGAAAGGAATTCAAAATTCCCTCCTTTTAAAAAAAAAAAAACACCTCTTCACACCAAGAGACAAGTCCCTTCATCCAAGATACATATCTCTTCATTCAAGAGTCTTTCCAAAGTGTCTAGATGCATTGAATCACTCCATGGCGTGTTTGAATTGATTTCAGCCTTCAAAAAGTGCTCAAAGTTTGTCACTAACATCCTTACTCCATCTTAATTCATCTCTAGTGATTCTGGCGTAAGCCTATTTAATTCTGTGATGTTCTTTAGATTCTTGCACCTATGGCACCAATTTTGGTGCTTCTCTGTAAAATGACACCTCTGGCGCCAGCTCTCTGAAAAATGGCGCCTTTGGCTTCAAGATGCTGAAAAGCTCCATTTTGGCTCCAAATTTCCTCATTTTTGCTACTTTTTGCTCCAAATGCCTAAAATCAATATACCTGCAACAAAACATGAAAATACCCTTCTTTAAAGTGCAATATTACCAAATTTAAACATAAAATGAACACATAAAATTGCACATTATTTTGGTGTATCAAAATCCCCCAAATTTAAGTGTTACTTGTTCTTAAGTGACTCTTTTACTACATAAAAAAACAACTTATGACAAAGATTAACTTATAAACTTCTATAATTTGGTTTAATAAATATAATATTATAATTTAAGAAAAGCTTTTAACAACTTAGGTTAAAACTACAAGTATAAGAACACCTAGTAATCAAGTTTAAGATTTCCAAATCTCCATTTATTTCAAGAAGAATTGTAATTTGTGAAATCAAAGATACTTAGAATGTCCATATAAAAAAGAATTTCATGAAAACTTTATTAGTAAAGATGCTAGTACTCATATACAAGTTTAAAAAATGTAATAAAGCCTTTTTCCTCAAGTTTATTCCAGTGAAGTCAATTTTTTATAAGGCATCTCCTCAAGCTTCTCCTCAAGCTTCTCCTCGTATATATATATATTTTCTTTTTCTTTTTTTTTCTCTTCTTTTTCCTTTTTTTCTTTTTTTTCTTTTCTTTAGGATCATTTTCAATCCTTTCTTTTCTTTTCTTTTTTGAGTGAGGATTGTTATATCTGGATAGTCTTTAATAATTTTGACTTCACTATCCTCTTCTTAAAGTTAAAACTTCTTTCCTTCCTTCACTTTATAAATTCATATTAGCTTTGAAATTTTTTTATAAAGTTTCATTTTTTTCTTCTTATATGAAACTCTAAGATTCTTAATACTTCAAAAATACAATTTCTCTTACTTTAAATAGAAAAACGTAGTCTTATTCTTTCATACTAAATATCTTAACTCTAGAATTGACTTTCATATTAAAGATTTTTGCTTAAATTTACCACAAATAAAAATATAGTCATTTAAAGTTAAACTCTGATATCCAAGTTTATGTTAAATTAATTTTAAAAATATAATTAATTGAGGGCAAATAAAATTTAGCTTATTTCTTTTAAAGTAATTTTTCTTTCCCCCAAACTTAGATTTTTAAATAATAAGTGCAAAGATTTGTAGGTGAAAGAAAACAGTAAATGCATAAAAATAAGACTTACCTGTAGAGGGTTCTGAATATGAAACTTGACTCTAACATAATACAAGTACTAATTTAAAAAGTGCAAACTTTAAAGCATTAAATGAAACATAATATATAAAAAGAGTTGCTATGAAAAGATAAACTAAAGACATAAATAGTAAATTAAAGCAACTAACAATGGTGAAAAATAAAAATCTACAATTTACAGTTACAAACAAACAAGTTCAACAGGTTCACAATCAAAACACATAAATTGTTCCAATCATACCAACAACAAAATTAAACAAACAACAACAAATTAAAAAAAAAATAAAACCCAATAAATCTTTATTCGTCGTCTTCCTCCTCATCTTCTTCATTTTCTTGCACATAAGGCATGAAGCTGGGGCATGTAGGAAACTCTACAGTATGATAACCCCTAAAAAATCTAACCATCGCATCTTCATATGTAATCTCTTGTTGTACTCTTCTCTACTTATAATCATCATCTTAAGATTTCTTGCTTCCAAAACACCTATACTGTTTTGCATTGCTATAAATTCTTATCCTCATCTTCTTCATTTTGGACATGATGGATTCTACAGGCAATATATTAAAGAATTTTCAAAAATTGCTAAGCCTCTGTGCCATTTACTTGAAAAAGATGTAATTTTTAATTTTGATAAAAAGTGCCTAAAAACTTTTGAATTATTAAAAGAAAAATTAGTCACTGCACCAATTATTATTGCACCAGATTGGGAAAAACCTTTTAATTTAATGTTTGATGCTAGTGATTATGCTATTGGAGCTGTTTTAGGATAAAATTATGATAAGATTTTCAAAGTTATTTACTATGTGAGTAGAACTCTTAATGAAGCTCAAATTAATTATACAACAACTAAGAAAGAGTTATTAGCTATAATGTATGCTTTTGATAAATTTAGATCATACTTGATTGGAACTAAATGTATTGTGCATACAGATCACTCTACTATTAAATATTTAATGAAAATGAAGGATGCAAAACCTAGACTAATACGATGGATTCTTCTTTTGCAAGAATTTAATTTTGAAATAATAGATAGGAAAGGAGCTAAGAATCAAATTGCTGATCATTTGTCTAGACTTGAATTAGAAAAACCACTCTATTTTGAAAAGAGATTAATTAACATTTTGAAGATGAAAAATTGTTCAATATTATTGATTGTGTGTTCCATAATATGCAGACATTGTGAACTTCATTGTTAGTGATATTATACCCTATAGAATGACATACTGACAGAAGAAGAAATTTTCATCTAAAGTTAAAATTTATTTTTGGGATGACCCATTTTTATATAAACAAGGAAAGAATCTTATTATTTAAAGATGTGTGCCTTTTAAGGAAACTTATGAAATTATATATATTGTTAGCAGTTGACTATGTATCTAAATGGATAGAAGTTGTTGTTTTACCTCAACGTGATGCTCAAAATGTTGCAGAGTTTTTAAGAATGAATATATTTTTTAGATTTGGGATGCCTAGAGTGATCGTAACTAACGGGGGAAGTCATTTCAGAAATGTAATACTGAACAACTTATTAAAGAAATATCATATTAACCATAGAATTGCTTTTGTTTATCATCCTCAGACAAGTGGTTTGGCTGAATTATCCAATTGTGAAATTAAAATAATATTGGAAAATTTTGTAAATCCAACCAAAATGGTTTGGTATTTCAAACTTGACTATTCTTTGTGGCCTTATAGGACTGCATACAGAACTCTTATAGGAATGTCCTCATACATGCTAATATTTGGGAAAGCGTGTCACATACCAGTTGAACTTAAGGAGGCAATTAAGGAATTTAATTACAATTTGAAAGATGATGGTGATAAAAGGTTATTGCAATTAAATGAGCTTGAATAGATAAGGAATGAATCTTATGAAAGTGTTAGGATTTACAAAGAATAGAAGAAAATGTGTTATGATTAAAGGATTCTGACTAAAAATTTTCAGCCATGCCAACAAGTTTTGCTTTATAATGCAAAGTTAAGATTATTTCTAAGCAAACTTAAGTCCAGGTGGATGGGTCTGTTTGTTGTGATGAAAGTTTATTCTTATGGAGCTGTGGATATCAAAGATCCTAAAACTGATAAAATATTCAAAGTGAATGGTCACAGATTGAAATCCTAATTTTTAGGAGAACAACTTAAGTTAAATAATTTTTTAATGTTGGATCAACCAGAATAAACTCTGGTTACTTCAGGCTGATGACGTAAAACCAAGCGCTTTGTGGGAGACACCGTATAAGTATTTGTGTGTTTGGTTTATTGTTATGTTATTGAGTGTGAATTAGAAAATTCTGGCAGCAATTTGATTATATATTAAGTTATTGATTATTTTAAGACCATAAAAGATGGCTTAGACATTTTAGAAGGAATTTTTGGACGTTAAGTGGACCTGTGCTAAATTGAGCACGTGACAGTTAAAAAAACATGTGCAAATTTTGGTTTCTAGATGTTCTATCTTCAAATTAGTTGTCTTGAATGTGAAAGAGTAGTTCTAAGACGTGCCTAGAAGTTATTGGGGAGATTCAAAGCCTATAAATAGAAGTGAATAAAGGGAAATTTCACCATACCTTTATTTTAATTTAAATTTTAAGTGAAAAAGAGAGAGTCTCGGAAAAAAAGTCATCTTAAGAGAGTGACTTGAAGAAGAAAGAGGAAGTGATGAGAAAGAAGTTTATTAGTGACAATGTGCAAGATATGTATAACGGTTTTCTTACCGTTAGTATTGAACGAATAGCAAAAAAGTTCACTAAAATTGAAGCTAATTTGTCTTTAATTGAAGCAAAAGTGATGGAAGTTAACGAACATCTGGATCATATGGGATGGCAATTAAAGATGCAGTTTAGCCACACTAGTTTTATAGAAGAAGCAAATAAGAAAATGTATCTACAGAACAAATGAATTGAAGAAGATTCAACTAGAGTTATTAATCATCATTTATTCCTTTATTTATACATTCCAAATGCTGAAGGAGAGACTAACGATAGGCCAGAATTCATTTCATCAACTAGAGAATGGAATTAAGTTCATGATTTAGTGCTTATGTTTACTGTTTGTGTGTTTAATGTTTTTTGTTAATTTTAAGTGTGTTTTAAAGTGTTTTTATATGTTATGAAAGTCTAGTTTTGTGTTAGGAATTTCTCATCCAAGACTATTTGGATTGAGAATTTATGTATTCAAAAATGTTTGTAATCGTTCGTGAATTAATATAAGTGTTTGGTTTATGTGAAATTTTATATTATTTAGTGTTGAATTGAATTAGCTAAGATTGGTGAAACTTGATTAAGAGAAGAGATAAGAGGAAGAAAATAGTATATACAGTGTTTTTGAGACCATAGAAGGATGGTTGACTTAGGCTAGGAGTGCATTTCACTTACATGAAAAAAATCAAAATTTGTGCACTGGCGCTTAAGCGTCAAAACCAACACTTAAGCGCTGCCTAAGTAGATAGACTGGAGCCTAAGTGTCAAACCATTCACGCTTAAGCATTGATTCATGAAAATCGGTTCGTGAATGGTTTTAAGTGAATTTTTTGTCGGAAAAACTCCAATATTTTCTCCTTTGCTCACCTTATTCCTCAGTTTTTCACAATATCTAGGCTAGGGAAACACCTATTTTGAGGATTTCTTAGTAGATTCAAGCCAAAATTGTTAGATTTGATTTTCTTGAGTTAAGAACTTTACTTCTATGCAAAAACTTTTGATTTTCACCATGTATTTTGAGCACATTCATGATCTATCCGAAAATCACTAGTCATGGGGAAAATTTTGGAAAAATTGATGGAAAATGCATGGATTTGTTAGTTTAAGCTTTAGGAGTTAAGTTTAGTGATTTGGAGTTGATTATGGAAATTATTTTGAATTTTATACATTTTTTAGAAAATGGCACCAAGAATGAGAAGAAGCAAAGGAAAAGCTCCATTCAATTCAAGTAAATTTGTTAGTTCGAGAGCTTAGGATTGGTATAACAATGCATTGCATTCGAGAAAATTAATACTTGAGCGATGTTTTAAAAATCCAGGAGGAGCTGTAGAAGGGTTGATTGTTAGCCGCCAGCGGGAGCGGTTCTATTTTTATTCTGTTGTCTCCATGATCTCTGTAGTATGCGAGTTCTACGCTAATCTCTCGGAGGATGATGATGAAGGAGTCATAGTGCGAGGGAAGAAAAAACCATTTTAACCTGAGGTAATTAATCAGTTTTACCATTTGCCACCTAGTATTTTGTGTTTTTATGCAAACTATAGTCCTACAGAGGAGGGGTTAGACAAGATTATATCAACTTTAACTGTTGGGAGAGGATTATGGAAAATTACAAATGAAAGAAGAGTAATTTTTTTTGCCTCCAAGTTGGATGCCAATGCAATGGCATAACACTATTTTATCTCTGCTCATCTGCTACCTACTAATCATTTTAGTGAAGTGGCTCAAGAAAGAGCAACCTTAAAATATTGTATTCAACAGTCCAAGCCGATTGATATTGGAGGATTGATTTATGGAGTTATTACCATTTCTATTATTGTTGCTACTACCGCAGGTTTGGGATTTGCATCCTTAATCTTTTTGTTATGTGAGCAAGCTGGTGTTAGATATGATAGCTGGGAGGAAATCATTACAGCCACTAAAGCCCATTACCAATGTGAATGTGAATTCTTATTCACATTATACTATTTTTGGTTGGAAGGGTGGATTCTCCAGTAGTTTTGCTGCCTCTACTTCACGAGCCTCTACTTCACATGCTTCTACATCACAGGATCAAACTTCTTGTTCTAAGTCTCATACTGAGTTATTACAAAGGATTTTAGATAATGTCAATCACAATGTGGATAAGGTATTAAATTTAGAGCATTTTGTAGAGCATTTGGAGGGTATATGAGAAGAAGAAGTGATTATGAAGAGGAATACAACACAGCTATGGAGCATCTCAATAAAGGTAACTCAGATGTAGTATTTCCTCATTACCACCCTAGATATCCACCATATGAGCCTACAGCTGCTTGGCGTAGTGATGATGGTGATGAGGAAGACGATGTTTAGTTGAATTTGTAGTTTTGTATTTTGTTTTATGTTATTTTCTGTTTATGTATTGTTATGAACTATGGATTGTGCAGACATTCTGTACTTATTGTTTTCAGTTAAGTCTGTTGAAATTGTTAGTTTTAATTGTTGTGTTTTGTAGACAATTCCGTGATGTATTTCTACTTTTGTGTAGTTAGTATGTTTGTGTAGTAGTAATTATGTTAATTGTGTTGTTTGGTGTATTTAGTTAGTGTTTGTTGAACTTAATTCAAAATCTTGAAAAAGTTTAAAATTTAACTAACTTTTTACTTAAGAACTGCATGTTTTTCAATTTACTACAAGTTATTTTCTTTATGTTGTAATTGTGTTTGTTTGTGAGTATTTCTATTTGCTTTTCAGTTATACTCCATTGCATAGAAGTCTAATCAACCTCCTTATATTAAGTAGAATTAAAATTTGATCAATTTAATTTTCTACTCATATTTTTTAGTTTTTGTACTTGCATATTTAGGATATGAAAATTTCTGCAAGCATGTTATAGTTAGTTTTCAATCTTGCTTTTATATATGATGCTAAATATTTTATTTCTGTTAAAAAATTAAGTTTGGGGGGAGGGTGAGATGAAAAATTTTAAAAAAACTTGAAAGTTTATTTATTCTCAATTGTATTTCAAATAAATTTGATTTTTATTTGAAAAAAGATTATGTATATGAAGTTATATTAGGGAAGTAAAATTTGATTTTAGAAATGAGTAAGAAAATTTAATTAAAATTTATAGTAATGAAGAAAAACTTAAAGTTAAAATTTTTTAGTGTAGAAAATGTTAAATATAGTGTAACTATCTTTAGTAAGAGAAATTGTATTTTTAAAAATTTAAGAAATTTAGACTTTTACTTTTAATACTTAAATTTCTTTTATTAAAAATAATTTTCAAAACTACTATTTTATTTATAAGTAAAATATTTATATTAGGGCTTTGCTTTAGGAAAGGAGAAGTGGAATTCAAAACCATTAAAGGTCTATCCAGATATAGTAATCATTGCCTAAAAAAAGAAAAAGAAAAAGAAAAAGAAAAAAAAAAGAAAAGAAAAAAATGGAGGAGAAGCTTGAGGATTAGTGTCGAATCAAAAATTGGTTCCACGTTTGATCTTTTTAAAGTATAAGATTTGGGAAACTCTTAAACTTAAAAATATAATATGGTAAGTAAAATTATTCTTAATAAAAAATTTTAAGTGGAGATATTAAAAGGGCTAAATTCTATATTCGGAAAATCTACAATCTTTTTGAATTAGATAGGAACTCATATTTTCATATTTCATAACACTAAAAATTTCTAAACTTTAAGTTGGTCTCATTTACTAATATTTTTTTCTAAATTGGACTACTATATTTCTAATTTTAAATTTTAGCAATGCTTAAAAAAACTCATATGCATTATCTACTTATGTTGGTCTTTAAAGATAAAAAAGGTCACCTGAGAATAAGTAACATCTTAAGTTTAGGGGATTTTGATACACCTAAAATATATAGTATTTTTATACACATTTTTATATCTATTTTTGAGATATTGTGCTTTATTGAAAGTTATTTGTGTGTTTTTCTTGTAGGTACAATCAAATGGATGGAAATGCTAAAAGGAGTGAAAAATGGTCAAATTTGGAGCAAAAATGAAGAAAGAAGCAAAATTGAACTGAGGCGCCTAAGCGCTCATGATTAGTGCATAAGTGCTAGAGCATCCACGCCTAAGCCCTAAGTACCTCATGCTTAAATGCTAAAGTTAGTTACTTGAAGATTTATTTTATTGGAGCGGATTTTTTAAGAGGAGTTTGAAGCAACTCTTGATAAAAACGTTGGAAATAGTCCATAGACACGAAAATTCATTTAATTGGCTTATGAGGGGCACCATCAAGAAGATTCATTAAAATGGAGACACATTTTTGAAGAGACACCAAGGAACCCCTTGGATTTTTATAAGAAAAGACTTAGATTTTCCAAAAGAAGGGGTCAGCAACCAGCCGCCAAAATTAACAACCGCTGCCGCAGCTGTCCATTGTCGTCGGCCACCTTTACTTTATTTTATTTTATTTTAAGTATTAGTTTGTATTGTGAGAGGATAAAGAAAATTCAAAGGAACCTTAAGACATTTGGTAGAGATAATTTGAGATCAATGTTTATCTTTGTGACTACACTTGGTTTTTAATTTAGATTTCTTGTTTGTGTGCTTGAATTCTACTTCTAAACTTACATGTGGTTGTGTTTTCTCCATTAATTCTGAGTAGTTTTATTTATATTATTTCTTAAAATGATAAGTGATTAAATGTTAAAAGAAAGTTGTGTGAAGTATTAGACTTCAATGTTGGATAAAGTTGTGATGATTCAAGACCTTGCACTTCATTTACTTCTTGATTTTGCCAATTAAGATGTTAAAACCTATTGTGAGAACATGTAAGATTCGAGATGGTATTGTCTCGGTCAACAAATGGTTGGAATCACATATTAATTTCATGAATGAGAATGTAGTTCATGAGGTTGAGTGCAAATAAAAAGGGAAATATATTTTCAAGGGTGTAGAATTAGAGGACTTTAGAGTGACAGGCTAAAGCCACCATTTTGATTTATAGTTTTAGGTTTTGATATGAGATGTTATCCCCCATGTGGAGGGAGGAGAGAGAAATCTAGAGTGAGAGCTAGTATCTTCCCTACCTAGCCAGTCTTCAAGATTATTCAAACTATATATTAATCAATGTTCTTTATAGCATCTCTAGTAAGGGTAAAGAATACTATTGCTCCAATTTGACATAACACATTTAGCATACTTCCACAACTGAATTTCTATGTTTATCACTTATTCATGATAAGAAAAAAGATATTTTAATTATATTACCTTCATCTTGCAAGTATTTTAGTTAATTTAATTAGTTGCTTACTTTATTTTCCTTAATAAAAAAATTATAAAAAGAATCAAACTTTTATTTCTATTATAACATCTTAAGTTTGAGTAATAATACATATTGCTAAGTATTTTGTTATCTAAAACTAATCTTTCTTGTGGGTTTGATATTCGAGACTTAATCAAAAAGTTATATATTACTTGATAACGATATGTATACTTGCGTAGTATCCCATATATAATTACATTCTTATTTGCTTCGTAGTGAAAAATTTATCTAGCCTTTGCTTTGGATCAAGTTTTAGGCACCGTTGCAAATTAAGAATAACTATTAGGAAATTAATCACATAATCGCATACATCGCTTTTTACATCTATCTATATAGAAAATCAGGATCACTTGCCCAAGAGAGAAATGGGCAAAGCATACCAATGGAAGATGTGTAATCTGGACCATGAGGGACATGGACACATTACCATTGTATGAAGACAAAACTTTTGAATCATAAAGGAGAGAGAAACATGTCCCCAACGGAGTCACCAAAATTTTTTTATTGGCAAATTAGAATTTGAAAATATATTTAATATTATATATATATATATATATATGGTTTTAAAAAGTAAAACTTTAAATTTCGAAAGTATGATACCTAACCGATCTCATAACGACAATAGTTTAAATTAACGAGCACAACACTATAAGCCATGCATATATCCCAGGGAATAGACACGTTACTTGATAGTGAGACTTGATTAATTAAACTAAAGAATTTATGACATATGTTTTGTTCTGTGAAACCTTTATGTTAACTGATAATTTTCCCTTATCTAATATAAAGGATTAGATAGAGTTCATATTAAGTTGGGTTCCAAAGTTTTCTTTAACGGTAAGCCCCTATAGTTAAATACATCTTAAATAACTGAGGTCAATTAAGAAAACTCTTAATTTAAATTAGAAGACATTATCTTCAAGAATTTAAAAGTTTAGGGTTTTCAAGGTCAAACAAAGAAATTTTAAATGGGCAAGATTAAATAGGAATTGTTATTCTTAGAATTTAAAAGGAGAAAATTAGGGGATGTCACGGATTTTAAGGGGAACCTCGGTGAATTTCCAAGCTATCAATATGTTTCATCATGCCAATTTTATTATTTATTGCTTACGATTACATGTTCATACAAATAACTTAGAAGATTGGAGGGTTTATGTCATAACGAATGACAACCTCAGAGCCTAAAGTGAGTTAGGGCTTATATTGCACAACATGGCTATACAAAATCCTAAAAATAAATTGAGGATTTATGTTGTACTAAAGAGGCTACCTCAAAATCCTATGGCTTTTTATTTAATTCTTAGGAAATTTGTTGTTGTAGATGTCGTCCTCTATCTAACTTCACGTAAGAAAATTATTATTATTATTATTATTATTATTATTATTATTATTATTATTATTATTATTATATATAAACCAAAAGGCTATTGAGAAGTACCCAGTAACAATATCATTAAATCAAATAAGGCAGTTACAAGGTAAGGTAAAAGTATGTATATATGTAAGTCACACACACA
>NEWO01000408.1:111924-154146 GCA_003013225.1 Phalaenopsis aphrodite
ATATATATATATATATATATATATATATATATATATATATATATATATATATATATATATATATATATATATATATATATATATATATCCTTTTACATAGCATGAAAGTAAGGAAAGGCCAAATTATCTCCATGAAGTAGAAAATGCAGGTGAGAAGAAGGAGACTTCCCAACAAAAATCTGTTCAGTATTCCTCCTCAAGGAAGCCAACTAATGGGTAGGACTATTACCCTCTCTAGGAATGTGTTTGAACTCCAACTTGCAGCTATTTAGATGGTACTTCATAAGGCATCAACAGCCCAATTACGAGAAGAAAAATATAGCAGGCATTTCTCTTGGGAGTTCTTAAAGATTCCCCCAACACCCGCAACACCTCTGGTGTAACTGCCACCTGTAGTCACTTTCAACCAACTAGGAATAGGGGGGTTCCAAAAATTTAAAAGAGGCCTGAAATTTTGTTGGTTTTTATGCTAGGCATCCAATTCTTAAATAAGTTGGGGAATTGATGGTGTTGAATAAGCTTCTAGATACAAGAAGTGCAATTGAAAATCATAGAACTGACCCCAGAAAGGTAGTCATCATACTTAGCTTGATTTTTGCTCATCTATATGAACCATGCAACCATACAAGAAAGAACTAATGGATTAGCTTCATTCAAGTCTGCCCAGCATATGTTAAATTTAAACCAGCTCACTGTAAAAGTATCAATCTGGAGTTGTTCAAGTAGACCAGACTAGACTCTTTGAGAGAAGCCACAACTAAAAAATAGATGTTCTAAAGTTTCTTCTTCAACATTACATAGATAGCAGCTGGAGGGAACCCTCAATCCCTTCATTTTTACAATATCATCAGGGGGAAGCAAAGAATGCCAAAGTGTCCAACAAAAAAAGGACATGGATGGTGTTAGTAGCTTTCTCCAGATGACTTTACCCCAAGCCACAGGATTCCAATGGAAGAACTTATGGTAAATGTATGTAGAGATTTTCTGTGAGGAGCTTTTTTGGTAATAAATTTATCCTTCTGATTAGTAGAGAAAGAAGTGGCCTTAACCAAATTAACCTAATCCATGGTGAGAATTGTATTCAGCATTCTGCAGTTTCACTGGTCCTCAGACCAATAATCTTTAACTTGATTGTGGTAATTGGGATTGTGGTTAGTGCAAGCAAGCTTCTTCCCATTCCACACCCAATGATCCAACCAAAAATTAATTTGGACCTCACCCAACTCCCAATTAAACAGATCCTCAGCTTGATTTTTTATAGTTAGTATCTTGGACCAGATTTTGGAATCCCTCAATTTTTTAGTAATAAGAGTTGGATTCACAAACCTGCAGTACTTCCCCATCATATATTTAGCTCAAAGACTATCTTGGGCCCTAAATTTGATCCATAACTTGCATAGATTAATAAAGCTTAAGTGTTGAAAATCCTTGAAGCCCAAACTCTTTGCCTGGAGAGGTTTACAAACTTTCTGCCAAGATAGCCAGTGGAACTGTTTCTTCTATTCAGCCTACAGAAATTTATTAAAACTCCTACCCAGAAGCACTTGTGTACCCTTCTGCATTGTAAACATCTGGAGGACATAAGCAAGCATGGCAGTCAGAATGCTCTTCAGTAGAGCAATTCTCCCCCATTTGATAAGAAATAGTTAGTCCAGCAGTTGAGTTGAGCTTTGATCTGATCAATCACATCATTGAATTGTGTTTTCTTGGTTTTTCCTTTGATTAAATGGACTCCAAGATACTAAATAGGAAGAGAAGTAATATTGAATCCAATGTAGTTAGATATTCAATGTCTAATCTGAGATTTTTTGTTAGCACTAACAAAAACTTGACATTTCTGTTGGTTTAGTTCCATTCCTGAGGCTTGTTGAAAATGCTTAAGGCTTTGATACAAAGCCTTGACAGCATTTTTGGAAGCATTAAAGAAAATTATGATATCATCAGCATAGGACAGATGACTTATGTTGATATTTGATCTATGTTGATAAACAAATTGAGGGGAAGTGGTAAACATCTTATTTAATAACCTTGAAAAGTAATCCAAGGATAAAATAAAGATAGTAGGAGACAAAGGGTATCCTTATTTAATTCCCCTAGAGGCGATGAAGAATCTATGACTTTTGTCATTGATCAAGACAGAATGAGCATTTGATTTTAACCATCTTACAATTAAGTTAATGAAACCCCCAAAGAAGCCCCTAGTGGATAAAGTTTCCAATATGAATTCCCAATTGATAGTATCATAGGCCTTCTTTATATTAAGTTTGAAAATGGCATTACTCCCTCTACATTTCCTGTCAAGGTCTAGCAAAAGCTCTTAAGCCAACAAAATATTGTCTGTAACATTTCTCCCCTTAACAAAAGCCACCTGATTAACACATATGAGATTTTGGAGATGTGGTTGAAGCCTGAAAACTATGAACTTGCTAATTAGATTAGAGATAACAATAGATAAGATGATGGGTCTAAAGTCTCCCCAACTTTGTGAAGTTTGATTTTTTGGTATCAAAGTGATAGTGGAAGAAGTGAAATACCTGTGAGGATCAACACCATTGAAAAAATTTTGAACAGCCTGAATGACATCTTTACTAGTTTTAGACCAAGTAACTTTATAGAAGGTGAAGGTAAATCCATCAGGCCCAATAGACTTCTTCCCATCAATGTAGTTTAAAGCAGCTTTAATCTCATCCTCCAAAGGTATATGTGTCATATTTAATCTTTGCACATATTCCTGACAATCAGAGAAGAGAGCAGTCTCAGTTGTAAATCTAGTTGTTTGCCTGCTTATGAACAAATTCTAGAAATAACAAACAACATCTTGAGCAATATCTCCATCAGAAGTGAGGTTCTGAGCTATAAAATTAGTGATAGAAGGAATCATGTTGCATTTTCTTTTGAAATTAATGCAAGCATGGTAAAAACTTTTATTTCTGTCTCCCTTAGTGAACTTAGAGATAGCTGCCTTTTGCTTAAGAAAACTGTCATTATAGTTGATCTTGGAAAGGAGTGTCTCATTTTCTTGGTATACCTCAGATTCAGTGTTTATTCCCATTTGAAAACCAGCTTCCAACCTGAAAACCTCCTCATGAGCAGCTTTAAGCTTATCTTAAACATTTCCAAACTTCTCCCAATTCCACCTTCTAAGTTGCAATGCTACCTTTTTTTTGCAGTTTCCACAGATTAACCCAAGGTTTGTCATTAGGTTCTAAAATCCAGACCTTGTCAATTTCCCGAAGGAACTCAGGATGTAAAGTCCACATGTTTTGAAATTTAAATGGGGTACCTCCAGGGCTGGATGAGTTCTGGATGGAACAAAGTAAAGGTCTTTGGTCAAACCTAACCATAGAAAGATGTGAGACAATAGTATAAGGAAATTTTTGGAGCCACTTAGAATTGCCCAGCATTTTATCTAACCTCTCCCACAGGGTGCCCCTCCTCCAAGTAAACTAAGGGCCTTGAAAGCCCAGATCAAAAAGTGTAGCATCATGGATGAAATCATTGAACCTAGCCATAGCTGAAGGCAGAGGAGAATTAGCCCCTCTTTTTTCATTAGGAGAAGTAATACAATTAAAGTCTCCTCCTAAAATCCAGAAGGAGTCAATAAACTTACCCAAATGCAGCAAATCCTGCCAAAGGATCTGCTATTGACTAGCTAAGCTACTGGCATAGATAAAAGTAGCATACCCTAATTGAGCTCCAACAAAAAATTAGATATGTATGAATTGGGAATGATTAAGTAACACAAACCACTATAACTCAGATCTTGCAAAGATCCAGATTTTATTATTCAAATTTGCAAAGTGAGTAAACTTAGGGAATTTTTTTACAATGTTTTGAGGATATTTTGTGACCATGGACTCTAAAAGAGCAAAGCACCAAATTTTATGAGTTTTGATGAGACATTTTAGTCTCTTGAGTGAGGAGGGGTGGGCCACTCCCCTTATATTCCAATATAAGAAGTTGATCAATGAGACAAGGTTCTCCCCTTCCCTCTGGTTCTAGGATGTGGTTCAGTCTGTGGACGTATGGAAGGATCATCCACAAGTTGAACTTCCAACAGTTTTTTTAACTTCAGCCTCCCTTTCTTCTTTTTGTTTCTTTTTTGAACTTGTCATTTATCAGTGAGCACATTAGTTAAATTGTTAAGTGTAGGGTCATCAGTCTTATGTGGATTGATATCTAATAATCTCTCTTCTTGAATATTATCCTCCAAATGTCTCTTCTCAGTAGGAGAGCAGTTAAGTGTCAAAGAATTAGTGACCTTCAGAACATCAGCTACTACTGTAGGGCTATTCAAAATGGCTTTGTGTTGAGTGGCATCATCAATGTCAGGGACTAAGGATTTCCTACCTGAAACCCTTCCCTCCGAATTGCAGTAACTACCTCTAGTTGAAGAGCATCAACTGCATTCTCCTTATGAATTTCTGGATTCTTCTTTTTAGATGGTGGATGAATTCTATAGCACTTTTCCAAATTATGTCCAAACTTTCTACAATGAGAAAAATTAGTAGGTCTTTTCTCTACCATAATGCTCTACCAGAAACCCTCCTCTTCAGATCTAATTCAGACCCTCTCAACATCTGGAAGGGTTATATCTCTTTCAACTAAAACTCTAGCTCCTGCAGGTCTAGCTATATTATAAGTTGGAGCATCTATCTTCAAAGGATATCCAAGAGCTCGACTAATATTAAAAAGTACATTTTGGTGATAGTACTGAATAGGAATATTAGGTAGTTTAAACCACATAGGGACAATTGGAGGCTTTTTATTAGGATCAAACCCTGGAGTCCATTTAAGTAGCTTCATAGTAGCCCCAACAATCAGTAGATAATGTATAGCAAACACTGCAAATCATTCTCAGTGGAGAGTTTAATTAACAGATGTCTATCATCCAGTAAACCCAATTTCCAAGCACCATTGAGCTTAAGGTCCTCAAAATATTTCTTTACATAATCCATCTAGAATGTCCATATTGGAATTTACCAATTAAAGTAAACTAAAGAGATTCATTAAAGGATAGAATTTTTTGTGTGGAAAATAGAATGGCAGGTTCTCCATCCTTCAACCATAAAGGATTAACAT
Source organism: Phalaenopsis aphrodite (assembly GCA_003013225.1). NCBI lineage: Eukaryota > Viridiplantae > Streptophyta > Magnoliopsida > Asparagales > Orchidaceae > Phalaenopsis > Phalaenopsis aphrodite. Next base: position 117,007 of record NEWO01000408.1, read on the forward strand.
AAGGACAAAACCCTTTACCTGCAGCACCATCACGAAGGGCTTGAGGGAACAACAAGTGTTCAAACAACTAAGGAATGTCATTCCCACTTCCATCCACACCTACACATGTAGGCTTAGTTCATTGGGCATTGGTTTCAACATCAATAGGACAGTCAGAGACCATTGACCTTTGTCCCAGGAAACCAATGTAATGGTAACTGAGTAGGAAGATTCCAACCCAAGGAGGTGTAAGAACCACCAACCAAAGTGAATCAGAGTAAAAAACAAACACTAGAGAACCCACTCCAACAGCCCAACAAGCTTAGCAGGCAATGGAACAGTTGCCGAAATTTAAACTGCTTTTGCCCGGGAAAGCTTCAAGAAAAACAAAACTCAAAACTTCTAGCCAAGAAAGAATGTCACCCTAAAACAGAAACTCTAAGTTCCACTACCTTGCACCACTGCCCCGTCGGGAAGGAGCCATTAGGGCACAAAACCTAGCTGAGCAAAACCAGACACAACTGTGTGTGTGTGTATATATATATATATATATATATATATATATATATATATATATATATATATATATATATATATATATATATATATATATATATATATATATAAAAAAGGCAGTAAAGTAAAATGATATAATAAAATTACTGTAAATATTTAAATGAGTGTACTAGGGCCTCTGCTACTGCACATGGTTAGCATCATAAAGAATAATATATTTTCAAGAAATTTAAATAAATTACAAAAAAAGTAAAGAGAAGCATCTAGTATGAGAAAATTCAAAAAATGAGTCATAGTAAAACATGAGTAAGTAAAAGAAAACCCATAGTCACAAATGGATAATAAGAGCTAAGTGTAAGACATTGGTAAAGGTAAGGGCTCAGAGTTGGATTGTGTGGTTCCCAACCTTAACTAAGAGCTACCAACTCGATAATCTACGGAGGATAATCCTAACCTCAATCCAAATGATTAATCGTGGGCCTTTATAATTTTTCCTTTTTAACTTAATTTTCATGCATGCAGAATTTATTTTAGTAGGCAAAAGAAATTTCATTTTTGTAAGTACTTTGTAAAGTCATATAGTCCACAGGTTAATTATTTTGATCGAGCTAGGACTACAGGCAACCTAAGAGTATCGATGGCAACAATCTCATCAAGAGTCATCAAATAGTATCATTGATTCTATCCTCCTTTACTGAGAGTCCTTGAGGTTGGAGATACTATTCTAAATCCCAATTTGTATCTCTCTCTTAGCAGACTTTAGCATTATTGTCATCGCCCTAGACACCTAGATATCATACTTACACAAGCCCAATTATCCATATATGGCAAAAAAATAATCTAAGTTGCCTATAAGGATTTAAATACCATAAAGAAGACTCAAATCCTTGAGCATTGGGTCAATTAATGTAGGATAAGTAGTGCATGGAAATTTTATTATTTTATGAGAATTTTTGGGTACCGAGGCATAACTTGGTGGGTCCCTAAAGTTTTAAGAATGAATTTCTTGAATAAAACATAATAAGTTCATTTTTCCTTCAAAATATCCAAATGATCATAAAAGTGTTCGAAGCATGACCCTAAACAACTTTTAAAACCCTTTGAACCATTTCGAGTTCAATTGAACTTATTATGTTGCTCAATTAATCATCTGAAGTTAAATTTAGATTCAGTGATAATTAATTTATCCTATTCCTAATGAACCTTGATGTTTTAATTATCCCGTGAGCGGGGCACTTAAACATTAACTTGATGTTTAATTTAACTGTTATGTAAGCAGATGCCTTTAAGGGCAAGCTTAAATCATTAAGGATCTTGGAATCATGATTAAAGTTAGGCTTGTAGTTCTTTAAAGGTATTCATGATTGATTAATATTCCTTTTCTAAGCCTCATTAAGCAAACTCAAATCAAGCCCAGCTCACTACTAAGCCCTTAAGTTAAGCTTTCAGGGTAGATTTACAATAATCAAAATATCGAGTTATATGGATTTAAATCTTATTAAAAGATCATGCTTATCATCTAAGCACCAATTAGGGGCTTAAAAAGTGTAATTTATCATCTTCCTAACTCAAGGCCATCATATTTAGAAAAATTACAATTTCACCCTTGTTGTACAAAAGTGATGACTTGGTTTCTACCTCTCAACCCTTCTTGTTTCAAACATCTTCCCATTTACCCTTTGACTTAACTTAAATTTTAATTAGGGCATCAAAATCCCATAATTACCATTTTGCTCCTAAGGCTTTCCACTTTATAAATCATTAAAATCAACTCAAATGAGTTTGAAATTTGCTTGGTACCCCACTCGCGGGTCAATTAAAATATCAGAGGTGAAATTATGGTTTACTCATTTCTATTCAATTTTTAATAATTATTTTAACTCAAAAATATGGATTTTCATTGTTAAATCATTTAATTAATCAAAGTAAAGTTCATATCCTTAGGAAAATTATTGGAGGTTCACCTTGGTCAAAGGATCACTTCGACCGAATTTCATAGTTTTTTTAGCTATATTTTAATTATTATAATTATTTATTAATTTTAATTATTAATTAAATAAATAATAATAATTTACTTTCAAAAATTATTTTTTATATTTTTCTTTAGTCCCTTTGAGTTCGAAGAACTAGGAGAATTAATTTTTTTCATTTTTATGTTTTTTATTTTGTTTATTGTGAATATTTTAATCAAAAATCAAGGAAAATATATTTTAGACATTTAAAAATACATAATTTTATTAAGAAAATTAGAAAAAAAATATTTTAAGTGGTCCCAAGTTATTAAGGAACAATTTGTGGCATTTTGGTGTATTTTTTGTATTTTATTATTTTTAACTATTTTTAATTATTTTTAAATTTAAAATTAGCTCAAAACTAACTATTTGTTTTAACATCATTTTTTTTCATGAGTGCCTCGGGTCACAAGGATCACTCCAAACCACTTTTAATAATTTTTTTAAATTATATTTTATTTATTATAATTATTTTAGTAAAAAAATCTCATTTACCTAGAAAAATAAATTTTGATATTAAATTCAATTCAAATTGGTTTCAAATTTTTACAGAGGCTTGATATTCATTATCTTCACTGTGGATTAAACTTTGTGATTTATTGAATTACATTTTATTTTCTTAATTTTTTATTAGCTTTAATGTCTTAAATTAGAAAATTATGTCTTAAAAAATTTTAAACTCGCATTTTACTTTTTTAAACTCATCTGATCACGGTGAACCTACTAGAACAAACCTCATATTTTTTGGATTTATATTTTAATTTATATAATTATTTTAATTAAAAATTGGTGACTAGTCCTAAAAAGTAGGACTTTAGGGTTAAGGGTGTTCGCTGATTTTGGAAAAATTAGAGAACACTCCTAATCACATGAAGAATAAACCCTCTAAATTTCAAGTTATGGTCATTAATATTTAAATAGTTATGATCTAAATAATTTTTAGAGTATTTAATTAATTTAAAATTAAATATAAGTTAAATAATTTGATTTTTAGTTCACATGATTCTGTTCTATTCACTGAGCATCAAAGTATTTTTATTTTATTTTTATGATTTTTCTACACTAAGTTATGATTTCTTTAAAATTTTTGAATTTATTTAAATAAAAAATTCCCTAATTTCCTACTTATCCACGTCGGCACCATGTCCTTCCTTGGTAGCTCTGAAAGCCCACGAGACGTGCTCCCATTCGATGCTGCCTTCAGCATCGGCGCTGACTCAGCCCTCAGTTTGTGTAACAAGACTCTGTTCGGCGCCATTAAATCCATCTGTTTGATAAACATGAAAATGGACGGCATTCGTTCATTGTCCCCATCCGATGTAAAACCAAGAACCGTCCACACTAAAACTCTTCGATCTTGCTCGATAATCAACCAAATCACTTATGGTTTCTTCTCACATGTGAATCTAACCGTGATGAACACATCCATATGGTTGACCAAGCACGAAATTAAAGTTTTCTTCATAAAAGCCCCAACTGAGCTCAAATTTAGGAGAAATGGTCTATACCTTTATCTAAGAGGTGTAGCCTCGATTTTAATGGTTGAGAATGATCGTTGTGACCTCATGAAGCTCCTCCAAATGTCAATTTGAGCTCATGTAAAGTTTCTGTAGGATTTTGATCAAGGAGTGATTTGGGCTTAGTCTAGAAGTGGGTTAGAGGGCTCAAAGTGATGGGGCTTTCACGGGGAACTTCCTCGTTTGATCTGAGGAAGCTTCTAGAACAATCAATTTCAAAGTTTGTGGAGTTTAGTGTTATAACAGAAAAAACTCCGGATTTCAAGCTTGTAATTTGGGTTTTGCAGTGGGGGAGATGGCTAAATTTTGATTGGGATGGCTTAAAAAGGTCTGGGGAAGCTTTGGGAGCAATTTGGTAGGGCTTCATCATGGAATTGGGCAACCTCTTTATTTGGCCGAAAATGGGGGATTTTATAGCCATGGCTAAGGGGGAAGCTCTGGACTCTGTCAAATTGTTCCTGTTGAAAGTAGAGGAAATAATAGAATAAATATCCATTCACTTTTAGCATAACTTGAGTTGGAGCTATATAATGACATAAATTCTCATGAGCCCAATCCTAAGTAAGTAAATCTATATTATGCATCTCCCAATCTTATTATTTAGTTGGATGCATTTGAAAATAAGCATGTGAAAAGAAATTAATAATTGGATGAAATATGTGGTAAGTTGGCCACTCTCATTAGTAACCACATAGGAGAATCTTTTTCTTTTTCTCTCATAGGAATTGGATCCCACTAAATTTTTTTTTTAATAAAGATCCCAAGGTGATCCCCAACACTGTAGTTCAACCATCTTGTTTAAACCACTTCTGGTGGGGGTCACTGTTGAATTGATTTTAATATTTAAATGACTCCTTATTGTCTTCCAGAAGTAAATCAAAATCTTCTCATCTCGAACAATTTGGGCCTCACTCAATAGGAACACCTTAGGAGGTAGACTATATAAATGAAAATTTTGATATCCTTTTATCTGAAATTGCCTTGTGTCAAGTATCAGCTTCTTAAACTCAGAGCCTTTTCCAGCAGTCATGCCAATCCTACTAGTGTTTAACCAAATACTTGCAAAAATATAGATTGATGTGCCACAACCTCATACTATGTATGAAAATTCATTACCACAAACTTACTACCTTCTAGAACAATTATTATCAACTCAGTTGGAGTTTCTCTTGTATGTTTAATTGGAATTGTTGATGTCTTTTCTTTGTAAGCTGGAATTTAAGAAGCCTCTCTAAAATTTTCATATTCTCTTGGATCAACGTTTGTCTATTCAACTGCTCTCTATTCCAAGAAAGAGATCATTCTCCTAGTTGTGTAATCTCATTCAATATGCACAAATCCATGACACTTGAAACACTTTCTAGTTGGAGTGTTTGGTTTCACATGTTCTTCACTCTAACCTAGTGCTTCCTTAGATGGGGTCAGCTTGGATGATCCCTTGAGTGTACTCTGATTATAATATTATAGGGTTGAAACTTGCGTGCAAGATTTGGAGGTGGCTCGGTACTTTGTTCTCTTCACTTTTGAAGCTGTGGGTCCGAACCTCTGGTATGTAATGAGTTGGCAAGTACTGCTGCTACATCTTTCATTTAATCTTGGACTAGTAGTGATCTTATGTTTTCCTTAATGTTGGCGTATGTGCTTCAAATTTTTTCTCCAAAATTATACTCTTCTTTAACTTGCTAGCAATTAGTTTTATCATTCCATCTTGTGGGATGTCCTTTCACTTAAAGACACATTCTTTGGTCCAGAGTAACTTGATAAACTCGTTCATATCCATGTGGCCTTCAAAATATGACAAATCTACCATTATTTAAAAATTATGACTTCTTAGATGTTGTAAGTCACATTTTCGAGGTAGAGGTTTTTCATCCCTGGACTCCATATGATGGAAGAAGTCAACTCCATTCCTTTGATATACCAAGTCACCATTGTGGTTATGGGTGACCCATTGAGATTACCTCCTCTCAAACATAGTAAGCCTCACTTGTAGTTGGTAGGTTTCCCATTGCATATTCTCCCAAGAAATTCCCTAGACACCTTTTTGTGATTTTTTCATAAACAACATTATATCCTTTCCTCTTCATTATACTTCCAGTGATTATCTGCTTGACAACATGGCTATGCTTTGGGTGTATGTAGGGTTAGAAAGAAAAAAATTAGATCTGTGACAGATGATAGGAACTCTAAAATAGGATTAGGGTTAGGCTAGTTCTTATCAAATAATATTAAGGATATCCTAATTTGCAATAGAAAAATTAATTATTATTGAATAGGTGGTTACAATAAAATATAATTAAAATGGAAAATATAATATGCACGATACACAAACTCATATTAGGGTAATTCCCAGATGATGGTGATGATAGTTAAAGGGAGGGGTGGAGAGGTGGCAACAGGGTAAGGAAGTGTTTATATACCATGGACTTAGGACGACAATGATTACAGCTAGAATAGTTGGGTAGCAAGAGGATGATAGTCCAAAGAATGGTAGCTTTCCACTTGGGGTAACTAGAAAGAAGGAAAACAACAACTAGAATGTGTTAGGACTGTGATAATGATGGTGGGGGATTGGACAGTGATGCACCAAAAATATAACATATTTAGACCTATATTTTGTACTCATTTTTGGTGATATTACACTTTAAAGGAAAGTATTTTTACTATTTTATTGCAGGTTGTTGATTTTTAGGCCTTGAAGAAAAAAGGATGGAATTTGGAGTTAAAATGGCGTTTTTGAAGAAATACTCATCGTCGATGGCGCCAGGATGGACGCTGATGGCGCAGACCTACAGAACAGAGGCCAGAATATCCTCAGCATTGACGGCGCCAGAAGCAGTAGCGACAACACCATTTGACAGAAAGCACAAAATTAATTCACGGGACATTTGAACCAACGACGCTTGAATGGATGTCGACGACGCCAATGTCGGTGCAAGATGATTTCTAGAAGACTCAACAATTTTGGATGATTTTTGAAGATTTTTTTAATGCATTTATTGGAAAACCAACATTAGGCTCTATTTAGAGTGAAAATTCATCAGAAAAATCTCTCTTCCACTCCCCCCAACCACTTAGAGTCCATTAGTCATCTAATTCTTTAGAGTTTTGAGTTTTGTGGTGAGTTTAAGTGTGAATTATTTTCTAAGATTTGTTAGAGTGGGAGAGAAGTGAAAGATTTCTTCTTCCTTACATCTTCTAAGAGAGAATCAAGAGTATTGTAAGGAGTGAAAGAGTCCAAGAGAGGCTACAAGGGATTTGCTGTGAGAAAGAGTTTCAGATAAGTGTTGTTTTTTGATTATTATTGTATGAACTTTCTTTTATACATGAAATTTTTGTTTTATTGTATCTTTCTTATGAAGTCTGAGTAGTTTTCTTTATCTTTCTCTCTACTCTAAGATATGGTGAAATGAAGAGATAATTTGGATGTGCCAATTTTAAAATATAAAATAAATTGTGATAGTTTTTTCAACTCTGTTCTTAATTTAATTTTCGATCTGGCCAATTGAAATGTTAAAATATGTTGTGAAACATATGATCCAGGAAATGAAGTATGAGTTCTACAATAGAGTGAGAATCACATTTAATTCTATGAAGGAGTATTTCGTTTATGGAATTAAGTGCAAATAAAAATGGAAATATATATTGTTGCGCATAGAATTGGATATTTTAGGGTGATAGACTAAAATCCTCAATTTGCTCTTAGTGTTTAAAAACTAATGCGAGCGTTAGCCTTCAGCGGAAGGGAAGTGGAGCACTGGAGTGAGATTCAGTATCCTTCAGTCTAACCACGGATTTAGGGACTAAACCTGAGATTAGCCAATGATTCTTTATAACATTGATTTAGGATAGATAATTAGAATCGCTCTTATTTAGCACAATACATATTTAAACCATTTATCTCATCTCATTTTACCAAAAACTCATTGTAATGGGAAAGATGCTTTTTCATATTAAATAACTTTATCACACAAACATAGTTTGATAGTTATTGTTTAAACTTTGCATTTTAATTTTGCTAGTAGTTAATAATTTAGATCTAATAGTACATTCTTGGCACTATTTTTGGTTGAGGAGTTTCCCGTAAGAAGCTGTCGGTCACCAGAATCAAAATTCCATCGCCCGCTGCGGAAAGACATTTAATTTACATGTATATATAGTTTAGAAAAATATGAAATCAAACTGATCCCATATTTTTCATAGTTTAAATGAAAGAGCGTTGTACCTCAAACCCTGTATCTATCCCGAAGGATAAACACAGGACTTAAGGATGAGGCTCAATCAAATAAATAAAGAAATATATGACATCCGTTTGGTCTGCAAAACCGTTTTATTTGTCGACAATATTCCCTATTTAACATGAAGAATTAAATAGAGTTTATATTAAGCTGGGTTTGGACAAGCTTCTTATAAGGGCAAGCCCCAATAGTTAATTACATCTTAGATAACCGAAGTCACCTAAGAAAACTCTAGATAAAAATCAGGAAATATTATCTTTAAGGAGTTTAAAAGGATAGGACTTTTCAACAAAATTAGACAAAGAGGTGTGAAATGAGATTGGCTCAAATTTGGAGCATTTTATTTTAGAATCCAAAGGAGGAAGAACTAGGGGATGTTATGGATCCGGAGGAGTACCTCGGTGATTTCTCAGTCTATCTTATTGTTTAACTTCAATTTAGAGGAGAAATCTTAAGGTATTTCATCCTGCCAATTTTATTTATACATTCATGTGAAACGATCACATAAATAGCCTAAAAGATGTGAGAGTTTAAGTTGTGACAGACGACAACCTCAGAATCCTAAAATGAGTTAGGGCTTATATTGTAAAACATAGCTGTACAAAGGCCTAAAGATAAAGTGAGGATTTATGTTGCATAAGCAGACAACCTCAAAATCCTATGGCTTTGTTGTTTAATTCTAAGGAAGAAAATTAGTTTAGTTGATGAAGACAGGTTTTATTGTTGAAGATGGCCATGGTGCCCACCATGTTAGCTCCAAGCTCCTTGTCGTAACGAGTTTAAGTTTTCTAGGGTGTCAAGTTATGCTGCCAAACCAGGTGGCCCTATGGTTGTAGTTCTTTAAATATTATGGGGCATGTTAAGTTGATTAGAACGACACCGGTTAGGATCCTACAGTTCCCTCGTTCTAGTATCACTGTTTTCTATTGGATTTACTTAGTTCAAATGAATTTACTAAACTCAACTTAATGAGTTCCATACTTTCATTTAGACCGTGAGAAGCCTCGTTAGCAACCGTAGATTACCTCATCCAAGAGATTCTCGCTCATCCGATAGAGACATCTTAATTTAGTTGTAGTTGTGATTTTTGTGATGTTTGTGATTAAATTTTGAGTTGTTTTATATTTTGAATGTTGTGGAGGTGATTTTTATCTTGGTTGATTTTAATTTTGATTTTGGTTTTAGTTTCAGTTTTGTGGCTATCCTAACAGTTTTGGTTTTCATGCAGGGTGAAATTGTTGTTTAGCATGCAAGTTTTGGAGTATTTATGCTCGAGGTAGACTTAGACCAGAGAATCATTAAGACCAAATTTCATGATTTTTGAGTCTTATTTTAATTATTAGAATTATTTCAATTTCTAAAGTATTTATTAATTATAAATTATTTTAAATATGAAAAATTAAGTTTCACTTTTTTATTAAATCTCTCTGAGGTCAAGAAACCCAGAGAAATAAATTTCACATTTTTTTTTATTTTTCTTTGAGTTGATAGAATTATTTTAGTGAAAATCCATTTTTAGCCTTTAAAATTTATTTTAAGCTTCAAAATTCAATATATTCACTTACAAAATCAGAAACAATATTCTAATTATTCTTAAGTGCTTAGGAAACATATTAGAACATTTCCATGAACATTATTATTTTTGTTATTTTTATCAATTTTTTAATTATTTAAATATTAAGGAAAGGCTTAAAAATGAAAATTTTATTTTAATTACAAATTTATTTTTAGAAAAATCATCTTACCACAGAGAACTCCCAAAATCAATTTTTATAATTTTTTTAGTTATATTTTAATTGTTAAAAATCATTTTAGTGTTAAAAATGACATTTAATTTAGGAAATCATTTTGAGTTATCAAATGAACTCCAAATATTTTTAAATTTTTATATGGAGCTCTTTGAACTTCAAATTATAGTGGAGATTAAAAACCAAGTCATTTAGATATTTGTGTTTCCCAAAATTAATTTTCTTTACATTTTAGGGTTTGTGAAACTCATGTATATTCTTAATGACTTAGATCATGAAATATTTTCCAAAGGTTTCTCTGGCCATAATAAACCTTTCAAAATTAAACTTGAAAAATATGAATCTCTGTCTAGATATCTCCTCTAACTTTGAAAAAATCAAAGAATGTTTCCTGAGACAGAGGCAGCAACATGCAAAAATTTCAAGCCATGGTGAAATGTCTACATGCATGGAGAATCAAAAGACTCAAAATAATATTTAATTAATTAAAAATAAAATATGCATCACATAAGCTTCAAATTATTTCAACATTGTTCTCCTTTGTTCACTGAGCGAGGGGGTATTTTTATTTTATTTTGTGATTTTTCTACACCAAGATATGGATTTTTAAAGTTAGGGGTCATTTTTTAATTTATCTAATTCCCTATTTATCTATTTAAACGTGCAGTGCCACCTCATCCTAGGCAGCTTCGAATGACGACGCGACGCGCTCCCATTTGTTGAGCTTTCCACCTTGACATGCCACTCGACCCGCGGTTCACGCATCGAGATTTCATCCGGGTAGATCTCGTCCGTTGATGAGATAAATGTGTGATCGGACGGCCCCCCGTCATCGTCCCCAAATAGGCTAACCCATGATGGTTAACACTAAAACCCTAAGATCTCACTCATTTCTCCACTGAATAACCTTGAGTTTGATCCTATGGACTCTTCTAAGTGTGATGAACATATCCATACGGTAAACATACCATTAAACTAACCCTAATCAAATGGAGAATCAAAATAAGCTCGGGAAGAAGAGAAGTTCAATACCTATGAGCTGAGAAGGGAAGCTTCAATCAAAAGTGCTCAGCATGTTCATGGAGGTTCAAGGAGGTTAAGGATTGAGCCTCTGGTTGTGATGGAAGGTCTAGACCTGAATTTTATCAAGGTTGGATTTGGGTGTTGGTCTTGAGCTATCTTAGAGGCTCTGTATGAGGGGGATTTGATAGGGCTTTGTCTTAGTTCAGTGTGGTGATGGTGTGGGTGAGTTTAATTTAGATTTGGTGCACTGCGGAGGTGTGGTGGAGAATGTCCTGTCTCCGGTAAGGATTTGAGCTGCAAAATTGAACTCCGGCAAGGGGAATTAGGGCAATGGAGTGGTTGGATTGCACTGTGGAGGTCTCAAGGAAGCTCAGAGAGTAATTTCAGGGGCTATCCTTAAGAAATTTTCAGCACACCTTTATGGCCATTAAAGTGGACCTTTTTACAAAAATGGCTTAGGGTGGCTCTGTGAGCCAATGTATGGGTGCAAAGTGTTGCCTATGTGGAGGGCAGAGAAGCTTTAAACTTCAAATGAGATGAGGTAGCCTCTAATTTTGAATTGGTTTTGGAATTTCTGAGGTTGGCTCATAGTTTTGGCTCCTCTGGCGACTAGGTCGGCCGACAAGGCTAGGGGAGGTGGCCAGGAGATCAGGTGAGCCAGGGGAATCTGTCACAACAATTTATTTGCGCAGGTGTTTAGTTTTGGCAAAAATCCCTTAAGCTTAAGATATTTTTGAAATAAATCCCTTGATTTGGGGATCCTTTGGTCCATGGCTCATTTGGGTGGTTCCATGGGGTTTAACCTAGTCAATAAGGTCCAAAATTTGGTTGTGGTGGCTTTGCCTTGACCAATTTGGCTAGATTGGGTCAACTTTTGGTGAAGGGGTCCATATAGGTCAATTTTGCTTAAAGTGGGTTTGAGTTAGGCTAGCCATGACTTTGAGTCCAATTGATTGATCAACATTGTGTAAATGTTTGTAATGAACATTTTTTGTGAAGGATTGAAGTTATTTTGAGTTCAATTGGAAGTTAAATTTGAAGGATTTTGAGATTTTGGTCAATTTGGGCATGTTGGACTAGACTTGGGCTTAGGTTAAGCTAGCTTTTGAATTTAGCTCAATTTAATGGTCCAAGTTATCAAAGGATATTTTATGAATATTTTTCATGAAGGAATGGAGTGGAAATTTTGGGTCTAAGGCAATCAATTTGGTGGAATTTTGAGCAAATTTATAGCTTTTTGGACTTAGATCAAAATAAAATGAAATTGAAGCTTCACCAAGGTCAATTGAAGGTCAATTTTGATGTGTAGGAGTGTTATGAAGACTTTAGGATTCAAATTGAGACCAAAGGCCATGGAGTTCAATTTGGTGGAACCAAGTCATAGAGGCAAAATTTGAGGTTTGACTTTGATCAAAATTGGGCTCAAAGCATGGGCCAATTGAACTTGGATTTGGTTTATTTTTGTCATATGAAAGGTTAATTTGAGTTTAGAATTGAAATTGGGGTAAATTGGGACCAAATTGATGGACATTTGAGGTGAATTTAAGGAAATTAGGCCTTTACAGGTAATTTGGGGGTTTTGGTCAAAATGGTCAAAGTGGTCAAATTGCGTCATGTAGTAGTTGAGAAAAATGAAACTGGGAAAATTTGGAAGGTTTTTGGAATTTTTTTAGATTTTTTGGAATTTTTGGAATTTTGGGCTAAGGAGGGGCATTTTGGTAATTTGGCAATTTTTTTGGTGATTTTGGGTAATTTGGATGTTTTCAAAAGGTTTGAAATAGTTTTTGAACAAATTTGGGTATTTTGGGTGAATTTAGGAATTTTGACAAAATTTAGGGCTTCAATGGTACTTAAGTAACTTGGGGAAGTTTAGTGGAAAAATGTCAAGTTGAGTATTTTTGGTAGAATTGGGGTGTCAACCACCATAAATGAGTTGTGGACCAATTGAAACCCCATTTGGGTCCTCTATGTACTGATCTTAGCTAAACTCTATCCTAGGGCCAGCAGGTTTAGGGGACCATCTACATGAGTCTCCCAAAGGATTAAGGGATCAAAGCCAAGAAATTTTGGGTTTGTATTTGTGAGTGATTGTGAGTGAGGTGAGTACCTTAGCTCTAGACCAACACTTAAGGTCAAACCTAAGGTCAAGCAGTCCTTTGGGAACTCTCCTTGAGCTCCTCCATAATGACCCCGCCTACTAAGTGTTAGAGGTTAGGACCACTATTTGGAACTTCAAGTTGAGTAAAGAGGAGTTTGGAATTTCTAATGGTGAGGGTTCCATTTCTAGTTTTCTAGGAATAGTCAACAGGAAAGTCCTATGGTTAGACCCTAGGCTAATAAAGAGGAAAAACTAGACCCCAACCAAAAGTGAGGTCAACATACATCAAATAATTGAAATTAATGACAGTAATTTTATTTTATTGTTGTAAAGTTCCTAGTTAATTTATCATTTCAAATTTAAACCTTCCTCGTGAGATCGATATTTGGGACTTAAATAGAAAGTCTTGTATTACTTAATAACAATACATATACTTACGTAGACTCCCAACATAAATTGCTTAAATCTCTTATTCATAAAATAACACGTCAAGTTTTTGGTGTCGTTGCCAAGCAGAGTCAACTTTATTATTTTGCACAACTATATCATCGGGATCAAGTTTTTGGCACCGTTGTCGGGGACGTTAACGATAAATTAAATAGATTTGGTAAATTATGAAATTTAGTGATAACTATAAAATATAAAATAAAAATAATAAAATTAAAAATCCAAAAAAAATAATAAATATATACTTAAGAGTATTTTTAAGAAATTTTTCTTTGCTTATTATTCTTATTTATGAGAAATATTGAATCTGAAGGTTTAATACCTTATGATTTAGAATTAGAACGTACTATTAGAAAAATTTAAAAACAACAAAAAGAAATTAAAAATTTGAATGAAATGGCAAATAACTTAAATAATCATATAAATAAAAATCGAGAAACACCTTTAAATGATTATGCTAATCCTAAAACAGATGAACTTCACTTGACTATTCAAAATCCTAATGTTGCTACTAATTCATTTGAGCTTAAACTTGCTATTATCCAAATGGTACAAAATAATAAGTTTGGAGGAACACCAACTGAAGATCCTAACTTACGTCTTGCTAGTTTTCTTGAAATATGTGCTACTTTTAAATATGATGGAGTGTCTAATGATGTTGTTAAGCTTAGGCTTTTTTCTTTTTCATTAAAGGATAAAGCTAAAGCTTGGTTAAATTCATTAGCACCTGGATTTATCAAAACTTGGGGAGAACTATCACAAAATTTTTTGGCTAAATATTTTCCACCCTAAAAAACTGCTAAGCTTAGAAATTATGTTTTATCTTTTTCTCAGTTTGAAGGGAAATCGATATATGAAGCCTGGGAAAGATTTAAAGATCTTCTTAGGAAATATCCACACCATGTTTTACTAGATTGGTTAATAATTCAAACTTTTTACAATTGATTAGTAGTATCACTCAGATCTATTATAGATGCTGTTGGAGGTGGTTCACTAATGTCAAAATCTTTTGACGATGCATACTCTTTAATAAAGGAAATGGCTACTAACAATAGCTAGTATTCATGATTCTGATGCAATGTCTATTTTAGCATCTCAAATTGTCGTTATATCAAAAAGGATTGATCAAATTGGAGTGAACTATTCTTAAATGGCACCAGCATTAGAGGAAAATTCACTAGGATGGATAATTGATACTCAATCATCTTATGAAACATTTAATGCTATAAATAATCGAAAGAACAATCCCTATTCTAATTATTATAACCCTGGATGGAAAAATCACCCTAATTTTAGTTGGAATAATTATAACAATTTGGTGAATCCTTTAGGAAATTCAAATAACCAAGGAAATCCTAATTATCGACCTTAATCCTTCTAGATTTAAATCTAACCCTAACCCACAAGTTAAGGAAAAGAAATTGATGATGGAAGAAGTAATGTTGAACATGGGAAATCAAATACAAAATCAAGGGGTTGCTATTAGAAATATTGAAAGTCAATTAGGGCATATTGCTACTGCACTTAGTAACGGACCTTTTAGAATTCTTCCGGGTACTGTGGAAGTTAATCCAAACGATCAAAATAAGGACCAAATTAAAGCTATTCAATTATGAAGTGAAAAATAAGTAGAAACAAGAATCCAAAGAGAAACTGAAGTTGAGGAGGAGAAGGAAGAGATTGAAAGCGATCACAATGAAAATGAACCAATACATGTTCCTTTAGAAAAACCAATACCTCTGTTTCCTTAATGATTGAAGCAGAAGAATAAAGATAAACAATTTATAAAATTTTTGGAAATACTTAAAAAATTAATGATAAATATTCCTTTCATTTAGGCTCTGGAACAAATGCCAAGTTATGTGGAATTTATGAAGGATATACTAAACAAGAAAAGGAAGTTTTCAGATCATGAGACTGTTGCACTTAGTGAAGAGTGTAATGCTATTATTCAAAAAATGCTTCCTGAAAAGTTAAAAGTTCCTTACAGTTTTACTATACCTTGTGTTATTGGTGAAAAGTTTTTTAGAAAAGCCTTATAATGATTTAGGAGCGAGTATAAATCTTATGCCTCTATCGACTTTTAAACATTTAGATTTAGGAGAAATTTCTCCTACAACTGTAACTCTTCAGTTAGTTGATCGATCAAAAACTTATCCTAAAGGATTTATTGAAGATGTATTAGTGAAAGTGGATAAATTTATTTTTCCTGTAGACTTTATAGTATTAGATATGAAGAAAGATAAACAGATTCCTATTATTTTTGGGAGACCAATTCTTGAGCTGTGAAAGATGTACAAAAAGGAGATTTAATAATGAGAGTTAATGATCAAAAAGTAACATTTAATATTGCAAAAGCTATGAAATATCCTGCAATATAAAAAGATAATAAATGTTTTAGGATGGAAGTTACTGATTATCTGAGTAATGAGCAATTTAAAGAAGTGTTTGAAGAAAAACTAAGACAAGAAGAGTATTGTTAGAATGAAAATGAAATAAAAGAAGAGTATTTAGATTATGTTCAGGAAAAATTTGAAACTTTAGACTTTTTAGAAAATGATAATAAAAATCTTATTTCTTCAAGTATTAAACTACTTGAACTTGAACTGAAAGTATTACCTGTCCATTTAAAATATGTGTTTTTAGAAGATTCATCTACATTTTATGTTATTGTATCTTCTATTTAACTGAAATTCAAGAACAAAAATTAATAGAAATGTTGAAAAGATATAAAAAGGCTTTTGGATGGACTTAGCAGATATTAAAGAAATTAGCTCTTCTATTATATGAAGTGAAAAAGAAGTAGAAACAAGGCTTTTTGTATAAAAAGGCTTTTGTATGCATAGAATTCTATTGTATGAACAGTATGAACCTAAATCTGATCTTCAGAGGAGATTAAATATAATAATGAAAGAAGTTATTAAAAAAGAAATCTTAAAATGGTTAGATGTTGGAATTATATATCATATTTCAGACAGTGTTTGAGTAAGTCTAATTCATTGTTTTCCAAAGAAAGGAGGAGTGACAGTTGAAGTAAATGAGAAAAATGAATTAATTTCAATAAAACAAGTTACTGGTTGGCGAATATGTATAGACTATAAAAAATTAAACATGGCCACCAGGAAAGATCACTTTCGTTGACCCCCTATAGACTAAATGTTAGATAAATTGGCTAGAAATAAATATTACTTCTTTCTAAATGGATATACCGGGTATCACCAAATTCCAATTGCTCCTAAGGATCAAGAGAAAACAACATTTACAAGCCCTTATGTAACATTTTCTTTTTGTAGAATGTCCCTTGGACTATGTAACGCACCTGCGACATTTTAAAGATGTATGATGTCATTTTTAGTAATTTAATTAAACATGGAATGGAAGTATTCATGGATGATTTTTCTATATTCAGGACTTCATTTGAATTATGTTTAAATAATTTAGAAAAATTTTTGGAATTATGTGAAAAAATCAACCTAGTACTAAACTGAAAAAAATGTCAATTTATAGTTGTAAGAGAAATTGTACTTGGGCATAAATTTTCTGAAAGTGGCATGGAAGTAGATCCTACAAAAATTCAAGTTATTGAGAAATTATGATCTCCTACTATGGTTAGAGGGGTGATAAGTTTTCAAGAACATACTGGTTTCTACATGCATTATATAAATTTTTTTTCAAAAATAACTAAGCCATTATGCCAACTTTTTTAGAAAAAGATATAAAATTTGATTTTAATAAAGAATGCATAAAAGCATTTGAATTATTGAAATAAAAATTAATCACTGCACCTATAATCGTTCCACCTGATTGGGAGAAACCATTTGAAATAATGCGTGATGTTAGTGATTATGCTATTGGAGATGTTTTAGGATAAAGGCACAACAAAGTTTTTCAAATAATATATTATACTAGTAAAACTCTAAATGAAGCTCAAATTAATTACACTACTACTGAAAAAGAGTTATTAGCTATAGTCTATGCCTTTGATAAGTTCAAACCTTACTTAATTGGAGCCAAATGTATAGTGCATACAAATCATTCTGCTATCAAATATTTGACGTAAAAGAAGGATGCTAAACCAAGATTAATTAGATGGATACTTCTACTACAAAAGTTTGATTTTATTGATAGAAAGAGAAATGATAATCAAATAGCTTATCATTTGTCTAGACTAGAATAAGAAATATTAACTAATTTTGCAAATGAAATTTTGGAAACTTTCCGTGATGAACA
Source organism: Phalaenopsis aphrodite (assembly GCA_003013225.1). Lineage (NCBI taxonomy): Eukaryota > Viridiplantae > Streptophyta > Magnoliopsida > Asparagales > Orchidaceae > Phalaenopsis > Phalaenopsis aphrodite. The sequence continues at coordinate 134,815 of NEWO01000408.1, forward strand.
ATTATATAATATTGATGTAATGAATATACATTGGTATGCTGATATAGTAAATTATATTGTGAGTGATATTCTACCACCAGATTTTAAGAATCAATAATTAAAGAAATTTATTTATGATTCAAAATTATATTTTTGGGATGACCCATATTTATATAAACAGTGTAAAGATCTAATTATTAGAAGGTGTGTGCCTTATGAAGAAACTCAACAAATAATTGAAAGATGTCATGATTATGAATTTGGAGGATATTTTGGAAAAAATAGAATTGCACATAAAATTTTGCAAGCTGTATTTTATTGGCCTACTCTTTTTAGAGATGTTAATGAATATATTAAAACATTTGATCGATGTCAGCGAGTAGGAAATATTTCTAGAAGAAATGAAATAACTCTAAATTGCACATTAGAAGTTAAAATTTTTGATGTGTAGGGATTAGATTTTATGGGACCATTTATGCCTTCATTTGAAAATTTATATATATTACTTGCTATTGATTATATGTTCAAATGGATTAAAGCTATTGTTGTACCTAAAAGTGATGCTCGGAGCGTTTCAAAATTTTTAAATAAAAATATTTTTCCAATATATTGAATGACGAGAGTGATTATTACGGATGGAGGATCCCATTTTATGAATAAGAGAATCGAGAAATTAATTAAAAAATATGATACTATGCATAGATTCTCTACTGCTTATCATTTCCAAATGAGCGGCCTAGCAGAGATATCAAATCATGAAATAAAATGAATTTTATAAAAAGCTGTAAATCCTTATTAATTGGATTGGTCTACTATATTAGATATTGGATTACGGGCATACAAAACTGCTTATAAGACTCCTGTTGGAATGTCCCCATATAGACTTTTTTTTGGAAAAAACATGTCGCTTATCAGTAGAATTGGAGCACAAAATATTTTCAGCTATTAAAGAATTTAATTTTATTCTAAAAGATGTTGGTGAGAAAAGATTATTACAACTCAATAAACTTGAGGAGATTAGAAATTAAACATATGACAATGCAAAAATATATAAAAAGAAAATGAAAATATGACATGATCTGAAGATTATAAAAAAGAATTTAAACATGGACAAGAAGTTCTATTACATAATACTAGATGTTTATGACCATTCAATGTGATTAAAGTCTATCATTATGGAACTGTAGTTATTAAAGATCCTAAAACTGGAAAGATGTTTAAAGTTAATGGGCATCGATTAAAACATTATTATGAAGGGCAGCTGCAATTTAAAGAAATTTTGATGTTGAGTCATCCTGATTAAACAATGGTACGTCAGGCTGACGACGTTAAACCAAGTGCTTTGTGGGAAGCAACCCATATATATATATATATATATATATATATATATATATATATATATATATATATATATATATATATATATATATATATATATATATATATATATATATATATATATATATATACTAGGAAATAATAATATTTTTGAATCCTACACAATTCTATTTATCATAAATTAAGACAAATATTTGTATTGGAAGAAAATTTGGAATTGAATTGAACCAAAAAAGAAGTGACGCAATATTGGCCTCTAGAGCAGATGGTGTCAGAATGGGCACAGACGGCGCTCGTCTTCACAAGCCATAGAGCCGACCGCGCCATCGAGAGCACCGACAACATCCCAAGAAGTTCCTGCAGTTCAGGATGAATTTGGCGGATGACCAAAGAAAAATATGTTGAGATTTTCATACCTATTTTATACTAATATGAATGATATTACACTTTAAAGAAAGGTTTTTTTGATATTTTGTTGCAGGTATGTTGAATTATGGACATTGGAGAAAAAAGATGCAAAAAGGAGCAAATTTGGAGCAAAAAGGACCAAAGTATGAAGATTTGAACTAGGGAGCCGACGGTGGGTTTTTTCTGAGAGTTCAGAATCAAATATTCTAGAAGGTCGCCGATGGCACCATCGAAACCTCCGACGGCACCATCGAGGTCGCCAATGGCGAGAGCGGCTGTTCTCTTAACAGGTGCATTGAATGTGGATTATTTTTTAAGGGACGCTCAGGCAACTCTAGGAAAACTCTTCTACAACTTTAAGAGAAACATTTGGGCCGAAAAAAGAGGAGCCCCGTGGTGGTGTCTGCTGAGTTTTTATTATTTTTTAGAGTGTAGAGAGTTTAATTTAGGCTTGGTATTGTGAGGAATTCTTTAAGAGATTGTAAGAGTGGAGGGAGAGTGAAAGATTTCTCCTTCTTGCAGCTTCGAAGAAGAATTCTGTGTGTTGTAAAGAAAGGGAGAGATTCAGAGGAACTTTGAGGGGTTTTTTTTGTCGAGGAATTGGAGATAAGTTGTATTTACTTATTGCAGTTTGTATGACTTTGGTTTTATATATAAGCTCTAAGTTTTGTCATATCTTCTCCATGAGTTCTGAGTAGTTTTCTCTGTCTTTCTCCTAGTCTTGAGGTTTTGTGAAATGGTGATTTTAATTGGTTGAGCCATGAGAATGTTAAAGAATTTGTGATGATCTTTTCACTTCGATCTTAAATTACTTTCAATCTGGCCAATTTATTTGTTAAAAAATATTATGTTTTACAACTAAAGTGAAGATTACATCCAAGATTTAGGGAGGTCAAAGTCCTTGAAAGTTGGGTGCAAATAAATAGGGAAATAAAATTATTGCGCGTAGAATTGGAGATTTTAGAGTGACGGACTAAAATCCTCAATTTGGTCCTATTGTTTGGGTACTGAAGTGTAGATGTTAGCCCTCAAGCTAGGGGAACGTGGCAGCTCTGAAGTGAGAGTCGGTATCCTCCCAGCCTAGCCGCAGATTCAGTAACCAAGTATAGGATTAGTCAATGTTTATTTATGCCTGAACCAAAGGGTAAAGAATACGTATGCTCCTATTTGGCACAATACAATTTGAACTAATTCACTTTATCCATTCACTTTAATTTCTTGACAAGGAATTGGAAACAAGAGTGTAGAAAGAAACGGAAACTAAAAAAGAGAAAGTGGATATAGAGAAAGAAAAGGATCATGAATACCCAGATTTAGAATATCCACTTACACCAATGAAAAATACTGTGGAGAAACCTGCAACCCTTTCCTCAAAGATTGAAGCAACATAAAAAGGATAAGCAATTCTCCATGTTTCTAGAAATTCTTAAGAAATTAATGGTAAATATTCCCTTTGTAGAATCTTTAGAGCAAATGCCCAATTATGTGAAATTTATGAAAGATATTTTGAACAAGAAAAGGAGGTTCATTGATAATGAGACTATTGCACTTAGCGAAGAGTGTAGTGCAATTATTTAGAAAAAGCTTCCTAAAAAATTAAAAGATCTCGGTAGTTTCACTATACCGTGTGCTATTGGTGAAAAATTTTATGGAAGAGCATTATGTGATTTGGGAGCCAGCATTAATCTTATGCCTCTATCAATTTTCAAAAGATTGGGACTAGGAGAAGTCTCACCTATTTCTGTAACTCTTCAGTTAGCAGATCGTTCAATTACTTATCCTAAGGGAGTTATAGAAGATGTGTTAGTAAAAGTTGATAAATTTATCTTTCCTGTGGATTTCATTATCTTTGATACGGAGGAAGATAAAGAAATACCTATAATTTTAGGGAGACCTTTTTTAGCTTTTAGAAAAGCTATGATAGATGTTCAAAAGGGAGAATTAACTATGAGAGTTAACGATCAAGAAGTGACTTTTAATATTGTGAAATCTATGAAATACCCTGCTGTTGAAAGAGATAATGAATATTTTTGCATGGAAATTAGTGAACATCTATTGCATGAGCATTTTAAAGAACATTTTGAAGAGAAAGAACATTTTGAAGACAAAGATGAAGTTATTTCGGACAAAATAGAAAATGAATAATTAAATTATGTTCAGGAAAGATTTGAGATGATGGATATTACAAAAAATGCTTATAAGAATCTAGTTCTGTCAATTATAAAACCACATGAACTTGAGTTGAAAATATTGCCTAACCACTTGAAGTATGTGTTTCTGGGAAACTCATCTACATTACCTGTTATTTTATCTTCAGAGTTAAATGATTTGCAAGAGCAAAGACTTTTGGATACATTAAAAAGATATAAGAAAGCTTTTGGTTGCACCTTAGCTAATATTAAAGGAATCATTCCTTCGATCTGTATGCACAAAATTATATTGGATGAACAATATAAACCAAGAGTTGATCCACAAAGGAGATTAAAGTCAATGATGAAAGAAGTAGTCAAGAAGGAAATTTTGAAATGGTTGGACACTGGAATTATATATCCTATTTCAGACAATGTTTGGGTAAGTCCAATTCATTGTGTTCCTAAGAAAGGAGGAGTGACTATTGAAGCAAAAGAGAATAATGAATTAATACCTATCAGACAAGTTACTGGGTGGTGTATTTGCATTGATTATAGAAAATTAAACACTGCCACTAGGAAAGATCACTTCCCTTTACCATTCCTAGACCAAATATTGGATAGACTTGTTGGACACAAATATTTTTATTTTTTAGATGGATATACCGGCTACCATCAAATTTCTATTGCTCTTGAGGATCAAGAAAAGACAACATTTACTATCCCTTTTGGAACTTTTGCTTTTCAAAGAATGTCTTTCGGATTATGTAATGCACCTGCAACATTTCAGAGATGTATGATGTCTATATTTAGTAAGTTAATTGATGATGGAATAGAAGTGTTTATGGATAATTTCTCTGTATTTGGAACATCATTTGACGCATGCTTAAATTATCTTGAAAAAGTTTTGGAGTTATGCGAATGAACTAATTTAGTTCTAAATTGGGAGAAAAGTCAAGTTATGGTTGCAGCAAGAATTGTGTTAGGGCATAAAATTTTGGAAAATGTTATGGAAGCAGACCCTACAAAAATTTAAGTTATATCTAAATTAACACCTCCTACTGATGTCAAAAGGGTTAGAAGTTTTCTTGGACATGTTAGTTTTTACACACGTTATATTAAAGATTTTTCAAAAATTACTAAACCTCTATGCCAACTTTTAGAAAAGGACAAGAAATTTGAGTTTACAGAAGACTGTTTAAGCGCCTTTAAGTTGTTAAAAGAAAAGCTAATCACAGCCCCTATAACAGTTTTACCTAATTGGGAGAAACCATTCGAACTGATTTGTGATGCTAGTGATTATGTTATTGGAGCTATTCTTGGACAAATGTATGATAAAATTTTTAAAGTTATATACTATGCTAGTAAAACTCTTAATGATGCTCAAATAAACTACACTATTACTGAAAAAGAGTTACTGGCTATAGTGTATGCTTTTGACACATTTAGATCTTATTTAATTGAGACTAATTGTATTGTGCACACGGATAACTCTGCTATTAAATATATGATGCAAAAGAAGGATGTCAAACCAAGGTTAATTCGATTGATACTTTTGATGCAAGAACTTGATTTTGTGGCTATTGATAGAAAGGGAACTCATAATCAAATTGCTGATCATTTGTCAGATTAAAATATCATGAATTATCTGACACCGACAATGAAATTACAGACAGTTTTTTGATGAACAACTTTATAATATTAATGAGTGGAAAATATCATGGTATGTTGATATTTTTAATTATATTGTAAGTGATATTTTATCACCTATGTTGACATTGCAATAGTAAAGAAAATTCATTCATGATGCGAAAGCATATTTTTGGGATGAACCTCATTTATATAAATAATGTAAGAATCTTATTATGAGAAGATGTGTACCTTATGAAGAAATTGACCTAATCATTCAGAAATGTCATGATTCTGAATTTGGAGGACATTTTGGGATTGATAAAACTGCTTATAAAATTTTACAAGTTGGATTTTATTGGACTACTCTCTTTAGAGATGTTTACAGATACATAAAAACTTGTGCTCGATGCCAACGAGTAGGCAATATATCTAGTAGAAATGAAATGCCTCTGAATTTCATGTTAGAAGTTGAGATCTTTGATGTTTGGGGATTATATATTAATTGTGGTAGACTACATTTCAAAGTGGATTAAAGCACAAGCCTTACCTCATTGTGACACTAAAAGTGTTTCAAAATTTTTAATAAAAATATTTTCACTAGATATGGAATGCCGAGAGTGATTATCACTGATGGAGGATCCCATTTTAGGAATAAATACATTCAGAGATTGGCAGAAAAGTTCAATATTATTCATAGAATCTCTACTTCCTATCACCCTCAAACCAGTGGGTTAGCTGAAGTTTCTAATAGAGAGATTAAACAAATACTTGAGAAAACTGTAAACCCTAGTAGAGTAGATTGATCTACTAGACTGGATACCACCACATTATGGGCTTATAGGATTGCTTATAAAACTCCTATTGGAATGACTCGTTACAGGATGATTTTTGGAAAGACTTGTCACTTACCAGTAGAATTGGAGCATAAAGCATATTGGGCGATTAAAGAATTCAATTATAATTTGAAAGATGCTAGTGAGAAGAGATTGTTACAAATGAATGAATTGGACGAATTAAGAAATGAATCTTATGATAAAAATAGAATTTATAAGGAGAAACTAAAGTTATGGCATGATCGGAAGATTAACCAGAAGAATTTTGAACCAGGACAAGAAGTTTTTCTTTACAATACAAGGCTGAAGTTATTCCCTGGGAAATTGAAGTCTCAATAGTTAGGACCATTTACTGTGACTCAAGTTTATACTTACGTAGTTGTTGAAATTGAAGATCAAAAGACTAGAAATAGATTTAAAGTAAATGGACACAGATTAAAGCCATATTTTGAGGGTAAAAGACCAAATTTTAAAGAGGTTTTAATGGTCAGTCAACCTGAGTAATACCTGAATAGGTCGGTTTAACGACGTTAAACCAAGCACTTTATGGAAGGCAACCCATAGTTATCTTTATTTTTATTGCAATTATAGTGTTTTTATTTGAAATTATCATTATTTTGTGGTAGTATTGAACTCTACTACTCATATTTATCCTTGAATCATCATAAAAATTGGATCCATAGAGAAAATTACAACGCATTCGGACCAGAGCGAAACTGTGATATTTTTGCCTTGGGTGCCGATGGCGGGTTTTTCCTAAGAGTCCAGGCAATTAATTCTAAAGGCTCGCCGACGGCTCCATCATCGCCGCTGATGGCGAGAATGGATGGATGACGGTTTCCGGAGTTTGAAATGTCGGTTTTTGGTGGTTTTAGGCGGGATTTTCTCCCTATAAACTTCCAAATTTAGTTCTTAAGTTCGTATTACCCCAAAAACAAATTGAAACTCCATCAAATTCATCCCTATGACGTCCAATTCCATTAAAAACCTTAGATTTCGAGTGTTTAATCGGAGAAAATGGGTATGTTAGTTTTTCTGCGACACTTCTAAACCCCATTTCTAAACACTGGCACTTCTTCATTTCTGCAAAACTATTACCGACGATGAGGATCGGTAAAGTTACTAAGGAAAGTGCTATTCTGAATTATTGCATCCAAATGGGACTACCGATCGATATTGGATTGATAATTGTGAAGTCTGTTTTGGGCCTGATCATTCATGGATCAACTTATGGGCTTGGACATCCTTCAACAATTTTCTTACTTTGCAGTCAGTTTCAAGTATCTTATGAGAATTGGGAAAAGGTACTTCTACCTTGGAAGCCTTTGGACCCAACCAAGAAGTTCCCAGCCAATGAAGATGAGAATGATACAAATATTATTATGGATCAATCGTCTCAGAAGTCACTTCCTATTTAGCCTTTAGTTCCGGACAAGATACTAGTGATCCTGCGTAGAATCAAGAAACTGGAAAAAGAGGTGCAAAATGTTATGAATGCAATTAACAATATCTCTATTTTTTTTTATCATCTAGACTGGAGGATGAATGAGCAATTTGATCACTCTGGACATATAGAAGGATGTTTGATACGATTGATGAAGAAGATGGGATTGATAGAAGAGGACTCTACTGAAGAATTCCCATACCGACCCTTCTATAACCTCTTTGTTCATGTTCAATCAATGGGTGATATCAGAGGACAAACAAGCACAGAATCGGAAGAGTAGTAGATTTACTTTGCCACCTGTATGTCTGAGTGTGTGATTTGATTTGAACTTATGTGCTTAGGTCACTTTCTAAATTTTCTTTTAGATCTCAGTATAGTTGAGATTGAGCATAGGATGTTTGTTTTCAGCGTTTAGAGTGTTGTGGGTTGGATTGCGACACTGAATTGATGTATTGAGGTTGAGAAAATATCAAACTTATGTGTGTCATGTAACGTGTACTGTAACTCTTAGAATTTATATATAATTGTAAGGTTTTTTGTTGTGAATGTTTATTTAGGTTAGTACATCATTTAATCACTTAAAATTTATGTCTATAATGATTGAACGGATGTCGTCAAGGCTTGAAATTGATCAAAATCGCAAAAATCTAGAAATTGAACCAATTTTGAAAATGTCGCTGGCGGCGTCATCGACGTCGCCGATGGTGGATTTTTCCCGAGACTTAGGCTATTTAATTCAATAGTACTCACTTACGGCACTGAAGACCCCGCCGAAGGCGAGATCCAAAAAAAATTCTTTTAACCGCGATTTTGATCAGTCAACCGCCACTATTCACCATCCCCTTCCTCTTAAAAAATGAAAATTTTGATCTAGGGCTTGAAGATCTTGGATTTGTGGCGATTTCAAAGCATTTAGACACCGAATTTTATCATCTTTCAGTAAGAGCTTCACTCCAACCTAATAATATTTAATTTTCATCATGAATTTCTTCCACTTTGAGAAGATCCAAAAAAATTGAGAATGTGGAGAAAATATTTGAAAGAAATTCATGGAATTTAGATTTGAAATCTTAGAGTCACTCTTGGAAGCCATTATTTAAGTATTTGAAGTGTATTTTGGAATTTTTATAATTTTGATTAGATTGACATGACTCTGCGACAAAAGAGGCGACTTGAGTTTGACGAGTCTCATTTTGTCAATGCGAAGGCTCAGTCGAGATTTACTTCAGTATTTGAAGGAAAGAAATGTATACAAGATCGTGTTTTTGAGAGTCCGAGAGTAGAAGTTGAACAAGTTATTACCGAACGGACGTGGGAAAACTTCTGTTATACCACCAATAAGGCTGTTGTGAATATTGTGAAAGAATTTTATGCCAATGCATTCTATTCTGAGGATAGAACCGTTGGAGTAAGGGGTTTTTCTGTTGAGTTTAGTGACGCCCACATTAACTCATTTTATGAAGTCCCAGACTCCTATAGCTATAATTATGAAACCTTCAGTACAATGGAAGACCCACTGAAACCCTATGAATCCCATTAGTAAAGCTAATTTGAAGACATATGAATCCCATGAAAATGGAGATCTGGGAGTAGGAGTCTAGAACCTTCTACTAGTAGAGATATTCTATATACTAGTTATGACCTTCCTTTCTCTAGCTCCCCTACCCTGAATGATTTAATGAATGAGTTAACCTTGCAACGAAAGAGTATAGAGCAATTAAATGAAAGAACTGGGTGATTAGAACGTAGACATGATTATGATAGTGAGTACCTACAGAGGCATTCTGACTTTGAGATAGCTTACTACGAAGCTCAGGCTCGACACTACAGAGGTGAGCCTGATGTTACTTTTTCTGAATGCCCCTATTATACTCAGTATTAGCCCAATCCACCTGCTGACCAGGGAGACAAGGATATAGTATGGGATTTTGATATATGATAGTAATTGATGTACTTTTATTTTTATAATTTTGTAATAGAGATAGATGTCTGTGTGTTTGTACTTTCATTTTTATTTTTATGTTGCAATTGGATAATTTTTAATTATTGTTATAAATGTTTAGTGTGGTAGTTGAAATTTGCATCTGTAGTTATAATAGACGTTGATTAGTGCTTTGTAAAATTGTAATGTGATGTGATTTTTTTTTACATTTTAATATATTTGTAATTGTTTTTTGTTTAGTATTGTGGATGTGTTAACGAAATATTGTGTTTTTATAATGTTTAGTTTTGTACTTATTTCAAAATTTCATTACCCAGCAAATTCTCTAATGATTTATATGTATAGAAAGCTCATAATATTATAGACTAGTTGAAGTTAAAATTTTGAGAAGGAACTGCAAAAATTTTAGAATGATGAAAATGCCTAAAGTACTGAGGTATGATTTATATTTAGAATTTTCTTTCCATATGTATCATTCCATATTGAAAAATTTAAGTTTGGGGGAGGGAAAAAAAAGATTAACTATTAGATGTTCTCAATTTTAATATTTTTAAAAATTATTCATATGATTTTTTGTAGTGAATTTAATTCAGATAACTATATTTTGTAGATATTTAAATATTATAGTAGATTTAAAGGAATATTTTTGTAAGGAAAATTAATTTTGTAGATTAAGATATTTAGTATAAGAGAATAAGACTATAATTAACTATTTAAAGTAAAGAAAACTATATTTTGAAATATTAAGAATCTTAGAAATTCATTTGAGAAGAAAAGATTGGGGCTCAATGATGTAAAAGCTATGAAATACTTATAAGGTAAAGAAATGCTTTGAGTTTCAAATTTAGGGAAGAAAGGTGATGTTCAAAATCATTAAAAGCTATCCAGATATTGTAATTCTCACTTGAAAAAAAAAGGAAAGGATTGACAACAATCCCTGAAAAGAAAAGAAAAAAATAGATATGATTGAAAGCAATACAAATGAAAAAAAGAAAAAAAATATAAGTGAGGAGAAGCTTGACGAGATGCCTAATTAAAAATTGGCTTTACTTAGACCTACCTAAAGGGAAAACCTAAATACATTGCTGAACTTATATTTATGGATTAGCATCTTTTACTAGTAGTGTTCTCATGAAGTTCCTATCATTTGAATATTCTAAGTGACCTGATATTACAACATATAGTCATTCTTGAAATGAATAGAAAATTAGAACTCTTAAACTTGATGACTAGATAGTCTTATACCTAAAGAGTTAATTTAACCACTTGAATTTTTTCTGAAAATATCACTATGGTATTTACTTAAATCAAACTTACAATATTTCTTAATTAAAACTTTACTACAATAGATCATAACTTTTATGTAGTACTAAAATTACTTGAGGACAAGTAATAGTTAAGTTTGGGGGATTTTGACCAAAGAAAAATATGTTGAGATTTTCATACCTATTTTATATTAATATTGATGATATTACACTTTAAAGAATGGTAGTTTTTATGTTTTGTTGCAGGTATGTTGAATTATGGTCATTGGAGCAAAAAGATGCAAAAAGGAGCGAATTTGGAGCAAAAAGGACCAAAATATGAAGATTTGAACTAGGGCGCCAACGGCGAGCCCAACTGCGTCGACGGTAGGTTTTTCCCGAGAGTCTAGAACCAAATATTCTAGAAGGCCACTGACAGTGCCATAAAGGCCGCCGATGGCGAGAGAGGCGGTTTTCTTAACAGGTGCATTGAATGTGGATGATTTTTGAAGGGACGCTTAGGCAACTCTTGGAAAACTCTTCGTTTGGGTGCTGAAATGTAGATGTTAGCCCTCAGGTGAGGGGAACGTGGGAGCTCCAAAGTGAGAGCCAGTATCCTCCCAACCTAGCCACAGATTCAGTAACCAAGCATAGGATTAGTCAATGTTCGTTATACCTATACCAAAGGGTAAAGAATAGATATGCTCCTATTTGGCACAATACAATTTGAACTAATTCACTTTATCCATTCACTTTAATTTCTTGACAAGGAAAAAAATGTTTTCTTATATATTAAACTTCACATTAGAAACTTTTTTAATAGAATTAGTTAATTAAGAGTTTATTAAAATTACATAATTATTTCAATTGTCTATTAGTGACAAATAAGCAATTTGAACTGTATTGTTGTGATTAAGTATTGATTTTCTAAATCCTAGTTCATAGCCTCTAGTATTACTCCCTGTTGGATCAATATCCAGGACTCCATTAGAGCCCTGTATTACTTGAGCGATACGTATACTTGCGTTGATAAGTGTGACTTTGCAATTACTAAATATTTTATACACTTTTTTTTATCAATTCTATAACCGTTGTCAAGTTTTTGGAGTCGTTGTCGGGGACTCAAATTTTCTAGCAACAGCATCAAATTCTTGTATTTTTAAGCATATATAAAGTCACTGTCAGTGGACTTTGACAGGATTGCACTCCGAGATAACCACCTAGAGGTGTTTTTAAAGGCTTGAAAACTACCTTGAACGACCAGAAACTTCCAATTTTTTAAATCCATGGCTTCCAATTCCAGAAATACTTCAAGGTATGGAGTTTTCAATATGAGAAAGTTTATCAGTTGTGACGAGCAGAGATTATATGACAAAGTCATCACAAAGAAGCGACTTATCAAGGAGAGAGGCTTTGTCAATCATGGATTGGGTAATCCAAGTTTACAGATTGAGAAAATTATAGTACAGAGACGTTGGGAAGTTCTATGCTATAATACCGTTGTAGTTGTTGTACCAGTGGTAAAGGAATTCTATGTTAACTTACATGGAATCACCAAAGGAGTTGTCTTTGTCCCGGATAAGGCTATACCATTTCCTCTGCCTCAAATTAATGATTTGTATATGATAGAAAACATGTCAATCTGTCATTATACGAATTTTATTCCAACAAGAGATATGATGTAAGATGTATACCAATTTCTAACGAATGAAAATGATAATTGGGAAATCAGAGATGAGGGATACATTAGTTTCTTCACGTCATTGCTTAATTCAATATCTAAACAATGGAATTTCTTCATCTCTGCAAAATTACTCTCTACCATGAAGATTAGTAGAGTTACAAAAGAAAGTGCAATTTTAAACTATTGTATTCAAATGGAAAAGCCCATTGATGTGGGATCAATTATGAATGGGCCTATATATGGAATGGGACATCCTTCCACAATTTTCTTACTTTGTAGTCAATCTCAAGTGTCATATGAAAGTTGAGAGAAAGTATTATTACCCTGGGTGCCCATGATTTCTATTGATGAAAACTATATTGGGAATGGAAATGAAGCATTTGATGTTATCTTGGATCATTCATCACATGCTTCAACACCATTAATGCCCTATACAATTGGAAGTTCAATAGCTTTGGAGAAGAAAATGAAGAAAATTAAAAGAGAACTTCAGAGTATTATGAATGCAATATGAAATCTTAACTACCTTTTTGATCACTTAGATTGGAGGATGAGAAGAAATTTGATCATACTGGAACAATTAAAGCAGGTTTAGTGCAGATGCTCAAGAAAAATGGATGGATCTATGAAAATTTGGCTGATTAATTTCTATACTGACCCTTATACAATTTGTAACTCCATTACTAGTCTATGAGAGATATTAGAGGAGGATAAAATACTGAAAATGAAGCAGAATAATTGAAGAAATTGGACTCTCTGCTATTTTAAAATAATTATGTTTTTAATGTGATTGTGTTGGATTTACTTTGCTTTAGAACTCTTATAATTTTAATTGGATATATAGTTTTGTGTCAACATTCTAGTGTTATGGCTTGATTTCGATGTTGAATTATAATTTAGTTTGCTTTATGTATATGTGAGTGTGATTAGAAATGTGTATTTATAAAAAAATTGGATTTTCATATATAAAAGTTAGTTTGGTGTTTTTCGTGAAAATGTTTGTTTGTGAATAATTTTAGGATGAATATTAGTGTTTAAAAAGACTAATTAGACTTTGGAGTGAATTGAAAGAAAGTTGAAATTGTGAAAATTAAAAAATATGGAATTTTTGGCACTGGTGCCAACGGTGCCAACATGGGCGCCGACAGTGCCCTAGATCCGAAAGTGCCCAAACCCCTTAAAATTTTGTAATTTGCACAGTAAAATGCCATTTTTATCCCTTCAATTACCTTCAACCTCCAGTTTGTGCACCTAGGGCTTACTAGTGCTTGGATTTGAGGTGATTTGAAGGCAAAAGAAGTTCAGATTTCATCTTCTCTCGATAAGAGCTACACTTTGAACTCAAAATTTTTTATTTTCCCCGAGGATTTATCTTACATTGCCGAGATCCAAAATTTTGAATTTTTTTTTAAGATTTTTTAGAAAATCCTTTGGTGAAGAACTCTTACTTAGTAGATTTAGGTTTAGAACATTTCACATTACGATTTTCAGAATTTTGGGAATTTATTTAGATTAAATTTTTCTTATATTACCATGGCACCGAGAATGAGAAAGATAAAAAGAAAGTGGATTTTGATGATCAAAAGTTTGTCAACTATAAAGCTAACATTTGTTTCAAAAGTCTGCTTGCAACTAAGAAAGTAATACTGGATCGAACATTTAAAAATCCGGGTGGAGAAGTTGAAATATTAGTCGTTGCTCGGCAGTGGGAGAATTTTGTTAATTTACTGTTGATGCTATTATTGGTATGGTGATGGAGTTCTATGTCAACTTTAAGGGAACTTCTAGGACTACATTTTTTTTCAACAAAAAATGGTGGAATTTACTCGAAGAAGAATTAATGAATTTTATCAGTTAGAGGACGTATATAGTTGTCAGTACAAATCATTTTCTTCTACAAATGAGGCCTTAGATGAAGTTATTTTTTTTCTTATTGATGAAAGAGGAGTTTGGAAGGTGAAGAATAATGTTGAGGTAAACTTCCATCATTATATGTTAAATGTAGTATCAAAGGCCTAACACTACTTTATATCTGCTAGAATGGTACCAACAAATCATCATACTGAGGTTACAAAGAATAGAGCCATCTTAAACTTCTGTATCCAACAGATGAGAAGGATATATGTAGGCTATATTGTTTATAGAAACACTCGTTCTATTACTTTGGGTGAGACTACTGCTGGATTAGCACACCCTGCCCTGATCTTCACACTATGTGAACAGACGGGAGTTGATTTTAGAATGAATGAGGAGAGGATTGAACCTCTAAAAGCTATTGGGCCTGCAAATATTAAAACTTATGGATCTCATGTTGGATGGAGATCTGGAAGTAGAAGTAGGGATATTCCTTCTACTTCTAGTACCCCCACTCTCCAGGGACTTATGGAGCAACTGATGATCCAAGAGGGAGATATCTTGAGGATGGATAACAGAATGGAAAATATGGAGGCCAAAAATGCACATAACAATTATTTGACAAGGCAGAATTTTGAGTATGATGATGCTTATGATGATGTGATGGTTAGATGCATGAAAGGGTGACCACTCAGTTAAGTTTCCTAGTCACCCTGTTTTTACCCCGTATCAGCAGCAAAACTTTTATGTAGAAGAAGAAGATGATGATGGCTGGTGATGTTTTAGTTTGATCTTTTGTTTAGTTTATAGTAGGTTGTATTTTATTGTTGTTATTGATTGTTTTTAGAGTGTGATACTTTGCTTTATTTTAGATATTATGTTATATTGTGAATAGTAGATTGTAAGACTGTTTTTATATTGGAAATTATTTTAGTACTACTGTTAGTTTTTAGTACTTTGTTGAATATATTTGTATTTAATTCTTTCTCAGCAAATTTTTATATGTATTATTTAATGTTTTAAGTTTTGTAGCTTTTCATATTAGCACCTGCAATATTTCATAGTTAAGTTTCAATATCAGAACCTTCAACAGGTAAGTTTTTTCTTTATATATTAAATGTTTTCTTTCACCCTATTTTTTTAAGTTTTTCATGCAAAATCTTTTAAAAATTTAAGTTTAGGGGAAATAAAAATTCCCTTTTAAAGAAAGAAACTTAATTTTATTTGTCCTCAATTAGCTATATTTTCAAAAAAAAAATTAATTTAACATGACCTTTGGTATTAGAGAGAAACTTTAGATAACTATATTTATATTTTTAAATATATATTAAACTTACATAAAGATTTTCAATAATAAAGATTAATTTTATAGATTAAGATATTTTATTCAGGGAATAAGACTATGTTTTTCTATTGTAAGTAAATGAATTTGTATTTTTGAAGTATTGAAAAGAAAAGAAAAGAAATTGATCCTGAAAAAAAAAAAGAAAAGAAAAGAAAAAGATACGATGAGAAGCATGAGGAGATGCCTAATCAAAAATTGGCTTCAATTGAATCAACTTAAAGAAGGCTTAACTACATTCTCTAAACTTATATTTAAGTATTAGCATATTTATTAATAAAGTTTCATAAAGTTCTTTTTCATATGGACATTCTAAGTGGCTTTAATATGACAATTTGTAATTTTCTTTGAAAAGAATAGAGAATCAGAAATCTTAGACTTGACTGTTAGATATTCTTATATCCTTAGTTTTAAATGGAGTTATTTTACATTTTTATTAAGTTATGCTATTGTATTTAGTGAACTAAAATATGTAAATCTAGAAGTTAAATTCTTTGTCATGAGTTATATTTTTATGTAGTAGAGGAGTTACTTGAGGATAAATAACATTTAAGTTTGGAGGAATTTGATGCACAAAAATAATATGCATATTTAGACCTATATTTTGTACTCAATTTCGGTGATATTGTGCTTTAAAGGAAAGTATTTTTCATGATTTATTGCAGGTTGTTGATTTTAGGACTTGAAGCAAAAATGATGGAATTTGGAGTCAAAATGGCATTTCTGAAGAAATACTCAGCGCTGACGGCTCCAGGACGGACGTCGACGGTGCAGACCTACAGAACAAGGGTAGAATATCCTCAGCGTCGATGATTCCATTTCACAGAAAGCGCAGAATTAATGCACGAGCCACTAGCACCGACGGTGCCAGAATGGGCGCCGACGGAGCCAATGTCAGTGCAAGATGATTTCTGGAAGATTTGACCGATTTGGACGCTTTTTGAAGAGTTTTTGAATGCACTTATTGGAAAACTGACATTAGGCTCTATTTATAGTGAAAATTGATAAGAAAAGTCTCTCTTCCACTCCCCCATAGCCACTTAGAGTTCATTAGTCATCTATTTCTTTAGAGTTTTGAGTTTTATAGTGAGTTTAAGTGTGAATTCTTTTCTAAGAGTTGTTAAAGAGGGGGAGAAGTGAGAGATTTCTTCTTCCTTACATCTTCTAAGAGAGAATCAAGAGTATTGTAAAGAGAGTAAGAGTCCAAAAGAGGCTACAATGAATTTGCTTTGAGAAAAAGTTTTAGAAAAGTGTTGTTTGTTGATTATTGTTGTATAAACTTTCTTTTATATATAAAATTTGTGTTTTGTTGTATTTTTATTATGAATTCTGAGTAGTTTTCTTTATCTTTCTCCCTAATCTGAGATATGGTGAAATGAAGAGATAATTTTAATGTGTTAATTTTAAAATATAAAATAAATTGTGATGGGCTTTTCAACTTAGTTCTTAATTTAGTTTTTGATCTATCCAATTGAAATGTTAAACTATGTTGTGAAACATATGATCCGACAAATGAAGTATGAGTTCTAGAATAGAGTGAGAATCACCTATAATTTTATGGAGTATTTTGTTCATGGAATTAAGTGTAAATAAATAGGGAAATATACATTGTTGAGCATAGAATTGGAGATTTTAGGGTGACATATGAAGATCATCAATTTGGTCTTAGTGTTTAAGAACTAAAGCGAGCATTAGCCTTCGGGAAACGAGAAGTAGGAGTTTTGGAGTGAGAGTCAGTATCATCCTAGCCTAATGACCGACGACTTTTTAAATGCTTAAAATATAAGATAAATATGGATGTAATAAATATTCAATAATTGTAAAGTCACACTTATCAACACAAGTATACGTATCGCTCAAGTAATATAGGGCTCTAATGGAGTCCAAGATATCGATCACACAGGGAGTAGTTTAGAATTACAAACTAAGATTTTAGAAAAGCAATACTTTAATCACAACAACGAAGTTCAATTTGCTTATCTGTCACTAATAAGCAATTGAAATAAATAGGTAATTTTAATAACAATTAAATAACTAATGATATTGAGGGGGGTTTAATTGTGATATTCAATATATAAGAAAGCATCCTTCTCCTTGTCAAGAAATCATAGTGAATGGATAAAATGAATTAGTTCAATTTATATTATGCCAAATAGGAGCATACATATTCTTTATTCTTTGGTCCAGGCATAAAGAACATTGACTAATCCTATGCTTGTTTATTGAATATGCGGCTAGGCTGGGAGGATACCAGCGCTCACTTCAGAGCTCCCACGTTCCCCTCACCTGAGGGCTAACATCTACACTTCAGCACCCAAATGATAGGACTGAATTGGAAATTTTAGTATGTCACTCTAAAATCTTCAATTCTACGCCTGATAATATTATTTCCCTATTTATTTGCACCCAACTTCCAATGGCTTTGGCCTCCCTGAATCTTGGATGTAATCTTCACTTTAATTGTAAAACTCAACATATTTCAACAAATCAATGGGCCAGATTGAAAGTAAATTAAGATCGAAGTGAAAAGATCATCACAATTTCTTAAACGTTTTTATTGCTTCACCAATTCAAATCACCATTTCACAAATCTCAAGACAAGGAGAAAGATAGAGAAAACTACTCAGATCTCATGGGCAAAATGACCAAAGGAAAATATGTTGAGATTTTCATACCTATTTTATACTATTTTTGATGATATTGCACTTTAAAGAAAGGTATTTTTGATGTTTTGTTGCAGGAATGATGAATTAGGGTCATTGGAGCAAAAAGATGCAAAAAGGAGTGAATTTGGAGCAAAAAGGACCATAATGTGAAGATTTGAACTAGGCCGCCGACGGCGCCCTCGACGCCGTAGACGGTGAGATTTTCCCGTGACTACAGGACAAAAATTATCTAGAAGCCCGCTGACGGCGCCCTCAAGGCTGCCGACGGCGAGATCGACGGTTATGCCTACTCAAGCTTTGCATGAGGCCAAATTTTGAAGGGATTCTTAGACAACTCTTGGGAAAGCTCATCTATAACTTTAAAAGAACCTTTTGGCTAAAAATAGAGAAGAGAGGAGGTAGTCTAGGAAGTCTAAAGTGTGCTAGAGGCCTTGAAGGTTACCATTAGAGTGTAATAATTGTGAGGAATTCTTTGAGAGATTGTAAGAGTGGAGGGAAAGTGAGAGACTTCTTCCTCCTTGCTACTTCGAAGAGGATTTCTGTGTGTTGTAAAGAAAGGAAGAGAGTCAGAGGAACTTCAAGGAGTGTTCTTGGGGAGAAATTAGAGATAAGTTATTTACTTGTTGTAGTTTGTATGACTTTGATTTTATATATGAATTCTTAGTTTTGTTGTGTTTTTCCGATGAGTTTTGAGTAGTTTTCTCTGTCTTTCTCCTTGTCTCGAGATTTGTGAAATGGTGATTTGAAGTGGTGAAGCCATGAAAATGTTTAAGAAATTGTGATGATCTTTTCACTTTGATCTTAATTTACTTTCAAGCTGGCCAATTGATTTGT
>NEWO01000408.1:174802-205612 GCA_003013225.1 Phalaenopsis aphrodite
TCGGCGGCCTCGAGGGCGCCATCGGCGGCCTTCTGAAGAATTTTTTCTTGTAGCCTTGGGAAAAACTCGCCGTCGGCGAGGTCGAGGGCGCCGTCGGTGGCCTAGTTCAAATTTCCACATTTTGGTCCTTTGCGCTCCAAATTCGCTCCTTTTTGCATCTTTTTGCTCCAATGACCCTAATTCATCATTCCTGTAACAAAAGATCAAAAATACATTTCTTTAAAGTGCAATATCATTAAAAATAGTATAAAATAGGTATGAAAATCTCAACATATTTTCCATTGGTCACCTAACCATGGATTTAGGGACTAAACTTGAGATTAACCAATGATTCTTTATAACACTGAATTGAGGTAGAGAATTAAAATTGCTCTTATTTGTCACAATACATATTTAAACCATTTATCTCATCTCATTTTACCAAAAACTCATTGTAGTGAGAAAGATGTTCTTTCATATTAGAAAACTTCATCATACAAACATAGTTTGGTAGTTATTGTTTAAACTTTGCATTTCAATTTTGTTAGTAGTTAATCTTTTAGTTCTAATTGGTACATCAAATATTTGAAATTAGTGACAGTAATTTTATTTTATTGCTGTGAATTTCCTAGTTAATTTATCATTTCAAATTTAAACATTTCTCGTGCGATCAATATTTGGGGCTTAAATAGAAAGTTATGTATTACTTGATAGCGATACGTATACTTCTGTATAATCCTTACATAAATTGCTTAAATCTCTTATTCATAAAATAACGCATCAAGTTTTTGGCGCGTTGGCAAGCGGAGCCAACTTTATATATTTTGCACAACTATATAATCGGGATCAGACATCTAGGAAGAAGGTCTGGAGTGGAGATGGAAGCATGTATGGGGTAGCCAGAAGCTTGTGAGGTGTAGAAAATAGCAAGAGAGATTTTTTCTTGCTAATTTGGAAGGAGGATAACAAGTATTGTGAACAGGTGGATGGAGCAGCGATGACAACAAGTGGGGGTGTTGGAATCGCAAGGAACATAGGCTAGAATGTAGAAACTCCAATAAGAGTAGCTGGTGGCTACAACATAGAACATTAATTAGAAGCAATTTGAGGAGAATACAAAAGGAATATATGGAAGATAAACACCACCTCAGAAGAAAAATACAGCCAGAGTACCACCCAATCCCTTGAGTATAGCCCTCGAAGGGGGAAATGGATGTCGGGGGCTATCCTCAGTGAATTTAAACGAAAAACTACTTTAAAACATTAAAAAATATATTGATGGACTTAAGGTAAATAGGAGTAGACCCTGCTCCAAATATGAGTGAGATCCACTTAAATAAATGGTCGATCCAACCCTCCTAGACCAGTCTAAGCCATCCTTACTCATGTGAGTTTGCAATACTATAGTGATACTGTAACAAAGCTCATAAAAAAATACCTCCTAGGTTGCTCTTGCATCAAACGTCCTTGGAGACTCTTTACAATGTGCAACCAAAGTACCAACACATGATAGAGAAGATTTAACTTTCAATTCAATTATGGCCAAGTCTCTAGTAGAAACTTGCTGAATGATTATAGTGGTTTGAGAAGTAGAAGGGACAAACCCTGTACCTTCAGTGTTTTCTTCTACAAATACAATCCCTAGACATAGGTCATTGGACAACAAATTTAACTTTAGACTATACACCCACTTTATTGCTTGACAAAGGGTAGCCTTCCTTTGAGGCTTCTTCTCAGTGGCACAAATGGTGGCCTCTTTCTCTTTGGTAACCACTTTGTTATTAGAGATTGCTTAAAGTTACTTTTTTACGATCGATACTTCTCTAACCAAAGTATGTGATTAAGCACCACTTCCTAGAGGCACTAGAAAGCTGACATGTGTTGGCTCTTGATCAACTCCCCATAAGCTCAAAGGTTTCCATGCAAATTTTCGCCTTCTTTACGGTACCTTTCAATGGAAAGATGCGAACCCCCCAACTGTTAGTATAAGTGCAGACAAAAATTATATTTTCTAATTATTAATTTTATTCTCCAGTCCAAGCAATTGGAATCTATAGTTGGCAAAAAATCACACATGTCCATCTTGGTTGATCTTGAATGTGAACATATGGTTAAGGTTTATTGACCAAGGGATCTTCATCCACATGTAGAATATTACATACGCCATTGTCACAGTTATAGAGTTCGACAATGCTTGACTAGGGATTACGCTATATCAATTGAAAATTGATTGATCCTCTCTGTGAAGCAGTAATCACATGTCGTGCTTGAACAGGTCTTTGTAGAAGATGAGATCCAACCCAAAGTTATTTGTATTCTCATCACCAATTGTTATTATTCAGAGTAAGATTGAGAGATCATAACCATAAGCATATTTGAGCTGTGATCATAATGAACACCTTGCTCATTAGAATCGAGCCGAATAGCTCTCGGGAGAACTAGGGAGCATTGAAGGTAAATGTAGAAGGAATGAAAGCTTGGAGAAGGAAAGAAAACCATATAAGAAAATGGAATAATTATGCAAGAAAGAAAACCCTTGGCTCTATTGATAGAGTGGGGATGGAAGTTGAATTACCATAGGGGCAAAAAAGTCATTTGCTGCCCAAATCATGCTAACAAAGGGGTCACATCGACACATATTTTAAGACAAAATTAAAATAATTATAAATTATGGAGTATCACTTGAAAGACTACTATGAAAGAAAATACTTTACAAGAAAATCATATGCCACTTCATTCAAGACAAATCCTCTTTGAAGCTACTTTTTGTACAAGACATGGCCACTTAAACTAAAAAAATACTCAAATGATTTCTACCCATACCCATCATGATGAAGAAGCCTTCCAAACTACCAATAGCTCCATGTGAAGGGAAGTCATCTCTCTGCGAAGGGTTGTCATTTATTCCTCCATCCGTTTGACCTTCTCAATGCAAGCTCACAAATCGTACATCTCCATGACATAGTGAAGCTCTGCCTCATGAGCAAAGGAAGCCTCAATCTCTTGTAGATGGTGCATCAGCAATTTGTGGGATATCTGACATCCGTCGGTCACCACCCATTGAGCTTCATCAATGCCGCTTGGACGGGGGTGGGGGGGGGTCCATTCTTCCTTCCCTAGGAGTCGATTGCCTTTTGACAGTATTAACCCATAACAACTGGCTCTTCAATCAAATCAATGTCAAGGTCTGTCAAAATAAAGTCAATAATTAAGATCTCAATGATAGGGATGACTGCACCAAAATATATTATAATGAAAAATTTTTGAAAAAATTTAAAATAAGCAAGGTAGATCAAAATTTCCCATGCTCAAGGTTCAATCTCGCTTGGATGTGATAAATGACGACTCATCCTCACCAGCTTTTTTCTTGAACCACCGTCGTGGTGGAGATGTCGCAGGTGACACCATAAAACTGGTCGTTCCCTGCTCGATCTGATCAACAAACAGGGCCAAACTTTCAAAGGGAAGCATAACAGATGTCATAGCAAGAGGAACTGACAACTTAACATGACGATTAAACGTTCATCCTCCAACCTCCGGTAAAGCAAACCTTCATATGATCCTACCTAATCCTCCTGATCAGGCGCCTTTTTTTTCTTCACAACCTTCTTTTTTCTCCTCTCCTTCCAGCCTCCTTTTCTCACCTTCTAGCCAAGATTTCACCTTCCTCTCACCAAAAGCTTGAATCTAGACTGCCTTGTCAAAACCTTTAGATCTTGTCGCCTTGGACCCTATTGTCAATATATCCACCATGACAACACTCGAAGTCTGAATGGGAAGGAAATGAAATAAAAAAACTTCATCAAAAGTAAAATTATTAAAAAATCATATCAAATATAATGACAATTAATCCCAAACAAAAATCATGTCAAACAAGAGGCAATTAGCCCCAAACGAAGAACAACCCTTTGATTTGCGTGTTTTTTTTATTGTTTTAATTATATATTTAAAATTTAAATATAATTATAATAATTTTAAATTATAAGATTAAAAAATGAATCAAAATTAAACCCTAACAAAAGTCTACCCGGACATTTACAATGAACCACCCGAAAAACCCTACAGTTGTCATGTTACTAGAAGTCGCGACCACCACTACCGACGGAAAACAATTAAGGCTTAACTGCTTACGTGCCCATTCGCATACCCTAGCATTATCCATATTTTTAAAATCAAACTTTTTCTTCTTCAAACTTTATTTCAATGGCGGCCAGTTATCTGATCACTCAACGACCTACTTTCTAGCGACATAAATAATCTACCGTACTGGAAGCACTCCGTTTATGATGCTCGGTGCTCTCGGTCAAGAACACTGACCCATCAATTTCGCACTTCTCCTCCCGGCGACAGATTTCTGAAGAGTTCGAGGGGCAGAAACCGGCGATATGATCGAGGAAGCCGTCGAAGCCTCGACCTCTTTCTCCTCATCGGTTGGCGGATGCCGTGAGGGTGGCGGAGGCGTTGCGCCACTCATCCTGCGGCCGCGGCGAGAGCCCTTCGAGCATGGGCTTCTTCCCATCCCCAAGTTGATATTCGCCGACGGAACCCTAACCCTAGGTCCAATCCAGCAGCGCCTTCTTCAGCTTCCGCCTGACCGGGTCGATGCGGCGGCGCTTGCGGATGCTCTCCAGATTCCTGTTGACCATGCTCTTCTGGTCCTTGATACGCTCGCGGCCGTTCTACCATCGGATGCCAACTCTGCGGGCAACGACGTCCATTATCTAATCCTCTTTTTGTATATGCAATCTTACAAGAAGCTAGTCCCTAGGGCGCACAAGGACTCCGCGGCCGTTGCTGATGTTTGGCCATCTAACTCGGCATTCGATGGGTACCTGTCTGCTCTATCGCCGCTACAGGTTTTGACTTCTTAACTTTCTTGTGCTTTAATGCTTATTGTTTTCGTTTTTAGCTGAATGAATGGTGGAAGATGCTATATTCGCTTTCAATATATATACTTTTTAATTTTGTTGGCTGCGAACTTCTTGTTTTCATAGTATGAGTTTGATAATACATCTAGTGATAGCATAAAAAACTGAATAGGAATTTCTAAGTAATCTCGAGTAACCTCTAGATCTAGATTAAACTTAGGGGTGTTAGTAGCTCCTTTTAATAAGATTTATCACCGGATATACTAAAACTAGCTAAACACTAAAATCCATCAGTTCCATGGATTTATGAATTTTCGAATTTAGGTCCCAAATTTTGCCTTCGATTCAGCTTAAATAGGGATTTACTAAATCCGGGGGTAAGTTGGATTTAATAGATGTATGATTTTCGGACTTACTAAATGCTACTAACACTAAATCCTACTTACAACCAAAAACCTTTAAAAGGTAATAAGTTTAATCCTTTTTCTATTTATGCATTAGGATTTCTCATTCCCTGACTAATTGTCTCATTGCATTTACATAAATAATCTTTAGTGCACCAATTATGAATCCCGTTAAGTGTTTAAGATTTTCCACCAATTTTTAAGTGCAGGAATTGCCTATATTTCAAATCATTTGTTTCTAAAATATTGGGATCAATCTCACAATGGAAAGACTGGTTTTAGTTTTTAATGGTTGAACTTATTGATGAGATAATTTGGAATAAAAAATTAATAATCTCATTCATCACCTTATTCCAATAGGCTAGTTTTTTCTTGAGCCTCAATAGCTTAAACTTCTTTCACTCATAAATGTACTAGCTACATAGGTCATAATTATGTTGAGTGTTGGGATATTGTGATAGTAAAAATGATTTTGATGCTTTTAGAATTTTGTGAAAGTATACTACGTGCATATATTAGTTGAAATCAATAATTGTACAAGTTTTATGCCGAAAACCCGACAAGGAGAAAATTAGGGGTGTATTTTAATTAAAATTGTTCATTAGTGTAAGTGAAGTATTTCAAAGGGTTGCTTCTTACCATAACTGGAGGTGTTAATGCAATGTAATGAACTTAAACAATGAAAGACGTCTATGGGCTTTTAAAATATCAACTTGACTATGTTCAAGTGTTAAGGTGATTCTGGTTTGATTTTTTAGAAAGAAAATGCTATCTGATAATACATTGCCAATATATTTTGCACTAATAAGAGTTTTCATGAGCCGATTGAGTTACTATAGGTCCAAGCTCTTATGGTTAATTAGCTTTTCTTGATCATGAAAGAGAAATTGTGATTAAAGCTTTTTTATAGGCTCCACTATGGTTTGTTTTAGCAATAGCACTGGATTTGGGAAAGGAATATGCCCATGCCCTTATTGACTTAAAGCACATGGTGGGGGAATAATAATAAACTTGATTAAGAACTTTTGGCTCTCTTATTCTGGAGTTCTCATTGATAATAATCAATTAGGCAATGAAGGTAGCAAATATAACGTGATAAAAATCTGGTCAAAAGGTATTTTGTTGACAATCATGAGTTTTTTTTTGGAGGATCTCATAAACTTGGCATGAAATCTATCAATTTTGGCTAATAGAGGACTTTATGGTTTATTGGGTGTGTTTTATGACTAATGACTCAAATTTTCCATTGATGAATATTCAGACGTGGGTTGTCATCATAATAACAACCAGACAAACCATTCAACCATGATACACATCCAGTTCTTACTATCGTGAATTTAATTATATGCATACAATTGATATATGACCTTGGTTTTTAATGGGCTTTGATCATATGTAAAATTGCTATCCTTGGTATATTAATGCAAAAGTTGAATTGATGACTTCTATGAATGTGAATAATTAATTATTGCTTCTGCTTTTTGACATTTTGTTAGTGTGCAGGTGGTATGTGGTTTTGGGGGTGGGTGTAAACAAATAAATTTCTCACTCTTATAATTTTCAATTGATTGCACCATCATCAACCCAAAGTAGTAGTATGATGACGATTTTAACAACTTTAGTAAATATGGTAAATTTGGATTTACTAAATCCTATAAATTTGGATTTGCTAAATCCTACCAACAATAGGATTTAGTAAATCCGGAATTTAACACAAAACTGAGAAGAAATTGTGAATGAACTGGAGTCTGAATTTATTAAATCCTTGGTTTAAATGTTATCATTTTTTCGTCTGGCGAGATTTAAGTTAAATCCTATTTCAATATTTCGCCATACAACCTCAAAGTATTTATGTTGGAATTTGAGAGGGCATCTTTATGAAGAGGATTCCTTAAGTTTGTGATTGAGGGTAACTGTAACCATCATAGGAGAATACATCCTGAAGTATTTTTCTTTATGGTATGGAGTTTGATTTCAAGAATGAGCCCCTCTTATTACAATTTTTTTACAATCAATCCCATATAGATTTCACTTGTGCTTGTTTTAGTTTGTCTCTACCATTGGTCGTCATGATCCAGCTTTAAACTATTGTGCATATGGAATCCTATTTCCAATGGGAGCAAGCTTTTCTCATAAAAGAGAGGACCTATGCTGGCTAGGCCTTCTACTTAAAAGGAACCTCTTGTATGAAAACATATTGGAATTTGGGATGCTATTTTTGTCATGCTAGGTTAATTTTCATTTCTAGGCTTCTATATAAGCAAAAAAGCTATTGCAAAATTTGGTGGTTTAAAGTGCTCCAAGTTGGCTTCCTTTTAAGCAATGTCCTTATATATATATATATATATATATATATATATATATATATATATATATATATATATATATATATATATATACACACGTATATATATATATACACACGTATATATATATATACACACGTACATATATAGGTACACGTACATATATAGGTACACGTACCTATATATGTACGTACATATATATGTACCTATATATTTATATGCATGTACGTACGTCCATGTATGTATATATCTATCTATCTGTCTATCTATCTGTATATGATGATGTGTCAGTTATAGACCATTATTGCTTTTTATATTTTAATATGGATTTTGTGCATTGAAGCTTGTACGCAGCAATAGTCGCCGATCTATGCCTTCTCAAGCTGATGAGGAAGCTCATCAACTGTCATATTTACAAAAGCATATGGCCAATCTGATTGCTCTTCTAGCTGATTCTGCAGAAGGACAGGATGATGAATCACTGGTATGTATGCACTCCAGCAACCATTATTTCTTTTATACTCAGATACACTATATAATTAAAATTTTTATTGCTTGTGTAAAATGCCTTTTGAATTCGAACTACCAAGTTTCAATTCTGAAATATGTTTCTTTCTAAGCAATTAAGTGACGGTTAATTTAGATCTTTGGCTTTGATTGTGTCTGTTGTATGATACGATGTATGAGGATTTATGAATTGAGTATAATGGATTTATTAAAGGCCAATCGTGATAAAGTCATTATGCTCAACATGCTGTATCTTCAAGTAAGTGAAGGAAGATCTCATTTTGGTCTAACATTCTTTGATCCATTCACTACAAATATTCACTTGATCTTTATTTTGCTGAGATCGAAATGCATTAACTCTTATTATATAATCCTGCACTAGTAATTTTTTGATTAAACGTGCAAAGAAAAACTTAAGCTTCCCTTGGTTGCTGTAAGTTCTTAGCTTTGTATCTATAAATTTATTAATGGTATGAGTTTTATCATTTCAACTTATTAATAAGATAGATTATGTATATAGAGAAAGAATGAATTCACTAAGAAAATGATGTCAAAAATTTTTATTTTGCTATATGAGATCATTTATGCTTTTAAAGTTTTTCTTATTTACTTAATTTACACTAAGAATTTAGAATGAACTAGCAAATGATGTATTTTCATACATAATGCCTAGTTTTTTTGCAAGCAATTAGGTTTTCAGATGTCAAACTACTAATATGTTGAACTAGCACCCTTAGAAGAAATCAAAACCTAAGGACCCACCATATTGGTATATTAGATCTTTCCAACCTTCAAATGACGTGATGGCCTAAAATCCTTCTAGATTGAAGCAACTATACTTAGATTTATAACTAAAATCCTTCTAGATTGAAGCAACTATACTTAGATTTATAACCAAGAACACATGCTAGCTCTTTGGCTAGAACTCCTTTAATCCCATCTTCTCCATCGCCACATCATCAGATTGAATCCATCTCTCTCTCATTGGATTCTAAACTGACAACTTTTACCATAATGTTGGTTAATCAACTCTTGATCAGTAATCTTTAGGCCAACTATCCTCTTTAACTAGTTACTCGTCAGCTTCTCAACCGATGACTCCTTGGTGCTTTACTCGTCTCCTCCTTGGTGCCTCACTGGCCTACTCCTTTCTAGAACTACTTATTCTATTCATTGTTTAAAAAATTGGTGAAGGTGTCTGCCTCTAGGTGAGCCTCAATTTGAGGTGCTAAAAATTAGCTTCGAGGCTTAAGCCTCAGTCCTTAGGTAGGTTGAGGCTTACATCTTTATTAATTGAGGCATGCATTTGGAGATGTTTCACATCGAGGATTTTGATGCATGCCCCAATTTTTATTTTTTTTAAAATCACCTTACGAATGACTACAATTGATAGCTAGCATTTGGTTTTGTTTTCGAGTCTCGTCCTGAGCACAACATTTGATTTGATTGTCAACTCGAGCGTCCTCTGTTTCGAGTGTCAACCTGATCTTCATTTTTCTACATTTTCATTTTCGAGCATCGTCTCGAGCACAACAGTTACTCAAAACTTCAACTCGAGTAACGAGAGTGTCCTTGTTTTGCGCATCGACAAAACCATTAATATTGAAATCTTGTTTCGTCTTTATTGAGCTCCTCGGTGATAAATTTATTTATTTGTTTTTTTTATAGTAATAGTAAAGTTCTACTCATATGTCATTGTTAATTCTTCGATTTTTTATCTTTAATTTTTTATTTGTCATGCCATTAATAAATATATTTTGGAAAAAGTTTGATCATGTTTTAGAATGAGATTTTATTATCATTGGTCCTAGCTATTTAATATATGTAAATCATAGCTAAGTAGCTCTATTTTTTACCAATAAAAGATTCCAATGGGTATCATCTAATTTGCCACTCAAAATTCACTCACTAATGTTCATGAGCTTGAGCTCAAATTATTAAATAGTTTATTTTATTAAATAGTTGGTTTTAGAAATCTCAATTAGTATGCTAAAGATATTGATATTTTATCTTTGGGACATTTGCATACATATTATTTTTTAAAATCAGGGCATTTTTAGTGACAATATTTCCAATGCTTGCTTTTTTTATTAAAATATTAATATTTCTTAGGTTCAGCGGAAGCTTTTATTGCCATTATAATTGTGATATTATAATAGCTTCGATATTACATTATGATTACTTTGATGTATTTTAATTGTGCTTACGCTTCCAGGTTTAGTAATTAATAGTTGATATATTTGCTGCCTTCTTTTACTTTTCACTAATTTTTTTATACAAGAGGAGTTTTGCATGATGGCACATGACTTTAATTCTTTCGCTTGTTCATAAGATTGCACTACTTGCTGCTTGATTTATTTTCTATACATCATTAATGATTAGAATTTCAACCCTATGTTGGTTTTTAGTTATGCTAATAAAATGTTGGGGATTTTAGATGTGCATGCAAATATGATTTTTTTAGATATTAGTTATGTAATACTAAATACAAAAGATTGTATAGCATGCATGTAAATAACCCTTTTTTATTTATTTAGCTTTTTTATTTATTATTTTGTGACAATGAAGTATACTTTTTATGATTTTTCAGAACTTATTTTGTGTCCTTCAATTTTAGTTTGGAGCAAGTTATTTAAACTTGTTAATTTTATTTTTTGCAACTGCAATGTTATTAGAAATTTTCCTTCTTTTTGTTAATTAGGAGTGGTGTTGCCAGAAGAAAATATCTAGACTGAAAATGTAGGACTCAAGTTGAAGTGGCAGGAGAAGGTGCAAAAGAATAGATGTTTATTTGAAATTAAATTTTGTGATAAGCGAATTATAGGTAATGTAAAGGGACTTAATGACCACTTGTTGTGCACGTATTTAAATGTTGGAGCATGTTTGAAATTGTCAGATGAAGTGGAGAAGGAATGTGCTGAATTTTTTAATAAATGTCACCTCAAAGGAAATTGTGCAAAGGAATATCGAATAGATGATTGGGAATAATTTTTATTAAGTACTCAATTCAATGGTTCTAATAGTGGATGTCATTTGCTTTCTTTTGATTGAGAAACTCAATGACCAAAATATAGATTTGTAGTGAATGTGGATGAAAATGAGAATATCAACTATCAATCAATTCCTTTAGCTTCTACAAAAGAATTTATACTATGCTTTTGTGAGAATGTAATTCATTTTAATGTGATAAGGCGTCTTTCATGGATCAATATGTTTCACTTTGTTGAAACTTATGAGTGAGGATTGAATATTCTTAACATTTATGAGCTATGAACTTAGTCGTTGGAGAAGGTTAGAACAATAGCAAAAATGTTTGATGAAGTGAAAAGTTATGGATTGAGACATCAGTTACATTAATCTTAGATGGTTGATTTGATATTAAACAAAAAAGTATTATAAATTTTTTTACTAACAACTTTAATGGTTCAATATTTTTAAAATCTATCGATATATCTAACTTTGTAAAATGCATAATTATTGTTTAAAATGATTGATGAGATTGTTGAAGTCAAGGAGAGTTTAATTGTCGTTATTACAAATATTGCAAGTTCCTATAAGGCTGTGGAAAGGTTATTAATAAAGAAAAGATGCTTCTTTAGTGGACTCCTTGTGCGACACATTGTTTTGATTTAATACTTGGAAAGTTGGGATTTTTGTCACAACATAAATTAGCTTTGTTTAAAGCAAAACAATAAATAAATTTATTTACAATTATCTTTGGCTATTAAGTTTGATGAAAAAATTCACAGATAAAGAGCTTATCCGAGTAGTAGTTACAAGATTTGCCACAACTTATTTGACTTTGCAAAAATTCAATGAGCTACAACAACTTTCAGATGCTACATTTGTTTTTGAAGGATGGGAAACAAGTTGTTTGGCAAAAAATCAGAAGAAAAATAAGTGAAGAAGATTATAATGAGAGTGATTCATTTTGGCGCAGTGTTAATGCTTTGCAGACTTACAGAACCTTTTGTGAAAGTCTTACCAATGGTTGCTCATGAGATGACTCCTGCTATAAAATTTATTTATGAAGCTATGAACCAAGTAAGTGTGGAAATAACAAAAGATTTAGGATGTCAAGAAGCATCTTACAAAGTAATGTGAGAAATCGTTGATGAAAAATTTGATTGTCAAAAATCTGAGAAGATCTTACAGAATTTGATTGGGACAACTTTGGAAACACTTGATTAATTTATTGTCTTCTTATGTTATGTTTATTTATTTTATTATTATTTTATTATTTTTTTTAATTTTCAGAATATTTCCTTTCCTAATTTAGGTTTGATATATATATGGATTATTTTCCTTTATATATATGTACCCTACATGTGAATAATAGAATCAAGAGAATTATTCCTCTCCAAGCTTATTTTTTACATGGTATTAGAGCCATAGGACACATCGTAAATTTCTTTTAGTCGTTGCAGTCTCCTCAGCAACCATCCAACACCAAAATCTCCTTGTAGCCATTGGTCTTGCTGTAGGTCCTCAGTTGGAGCTTCTCCCTACAACCTCCAGCGTTGGAGCTCTTCCCATACCCTCCCTGCAAGCCATCCCGATCATTGATGTCAGAATAAGCAGTTCTAGTTGCTCCTTACTGGTTGCTGGCTTCAAAAGGATCATCACAAGGATCTTTCCTGAGCAAGCTGTAACGGTTGTTTCCCCACCTATTGCCTACCTTCAAGCTAAAATCCTACAAAACAAACAACCCAACGAGCAACAACAATAACAGTTGTTGTGCCCACATGTTGCTTATGTCCAACAGTTGAACCTATAGAACAGACATCCTAGTGAGTAGCAATAGTAACAGTTGTCTCCACTTGTTGCCTACCTCCAACTATTGAAATTATACAAGCACAGACACCCCAATGAGCAGCTTCCTAAATTCCTTTTTCGGAATTCCAACTTTGAGCGTTCATAGAGTTCATGATCGAGTACATAATGAAGATGTCAAGCTTGACTCTGGAGGTTAATTATGAATTAGAGATCAATGGTTTTGCCCAATTGACTCCTGAACTCTTTAACATTATCACAAATTATAAATTAAATGACTATAATTTTCTTCAATGATATCAAGCCATGTTAATGTATATTTGTGATAAATGGAAAAAAAGAACATCTCATGGGAAAGGGCACAGTCCCTGAGATCACTGATTCCGACCGCTGCACATGGAAGAATTATGTTTTCACTTGTCAATTCAATAACCATTGAAGTGGGAGAGAATTCTTTGCTATACAAAACTACCAAAAAGTTTGAGAGGTAGCAAGAGAAACATATTCCATCATTAAAAACACTGCAGAATTGTTTGACAGTAAAACTAAGCTTCATGACCTTCATCGAGGTGAAGTGTCACCCAATACTTTAACTTGTTGACAAATTATTTTTTACAATTGCATATGTTTAAGACATGTGAAAACATCCATATGATGCTGTGATGTTTAAATCCATCATCGAGTAGAAGAGAACCATTAAATTCTTAATTTGACTAATTCATGATGTGGATGAAGTGAGAGAGAGGATCATGGGAATAAAGTCTCTTCTATCCACTCGTGCAGCCTATGTTGAAGTCAGGAGAGAAGTGAGTAGGAAAAATCTGATGCTGACTAGAAATGGGGTTTCACTAAGGTTTGAAAGCTCGGCTCTGTACACCCATAATTTTTCCAATGGCTAATAGCTCAAGAAAATTATCTCACATGTGACTATTAATGTAAGGATATTGGGCTTATCAACGACAAATGTTGAAAACTTCATGGAAGACCTGTAGATTGGATACCTAGACAATGAAGAAAAGATCAAGAGAAAGAGGCTAATGTTGCCACCTTATCTGAGGGTTGGCTGAACCATTCACCAAGGAGCAGCTTGAAGTATTGAAAAAACTTTTTGGAGGTATATCAAAACATCACACCTACCTCATGACACTCCATGGGAAATATATCATTCACTATAATGCCATTAATAAGATATTTAGAACATGGATCATAAATTCAGGTGCCTATAATCACATGATAGGAGATGCCAATGCTCTAGTCAACTATCAAGAGGCTGCTATATCTAGGCCAATGAATCACACTCAAACACTTCTGAGAA
Organism: Phalaenopsis aphrodite; assembly: GCA_003013225.1. Classification (NCBI taxonomy): domain Eukaryota; kingdom Viridiplantae; phylum Streptophyta; class Magnoliopsida; order Asparagales; family Orchidaceae; genus Phalaenopsis; species Phalaenopsis aphrodite. Next base: position 188,955 of record NEWO01000408.1, read on the forward strand.
AAGAGATGTGAAACTCTCTCAAGATATTACTATTTCCTTAATTTTATATGTTTTATAGTTAGATTGAAATTTGATTTCAAATCACAAGTTTACTTTGGATATGAAATGTATAACTAAATTCCTTGTAAACTCTTGTAAATTTAAGTTAGTGGAGTCAATAAAGGTGATCGACAGTACTCAAATGCATCAAGATTTATACATGCTTGAGGAAAATCTCTCTAAAGACGACTGAATTTACCTCCATACCTACCTACAAATTGAGTTTGTTGAAATTCAGCTCTTTTCATGAAATTGTCGCCCGAGTCATCATAATTTCAATTATATTAAGTTCTCATTTCTTTATCGATAAAAAAGATAGTTTTTATTAATGAGAGATTTATCAACGTGACAAACACGCTAGAAATAGTTATCTTCTAACCAAGTACAAGCCCTCACACCTTTTTGTCATTATTCACATTCATATATGTGGACCTTTTGAAGGTGAAAATATTAAATGAGATTAGATGGTTTGTCTCATTTATTGACAATCATACTAGAACCACTTCGACATTCCTATTGAAAGAAAATTTTGAAAACCCCCAAATCATCCGAACATTCCATGATATGATTAATACTCAATTTCAATGCAAAATTCAGATCCTCAAAACTAATAATACAAAGAAATATTTAAACTCCATCTTTGGTTACCATCTTTAAAAAAATGAAATTATCCATGTGAGTTCATGTATTGGTAATGTGATAGCTGAGAGAAAAAACATACATCTCTTGGAGGTATCCCACTCAATTATGATGACCCATCAAGTTCTTAAATAGTTTTTTTAGGGAAACAATACTTTTTGCAACATACCTTTTCAATTTTTAGTCGGGTACTTAACTTCAAAACACCTCTTCATATTTTGATGATTACCCATCCCCACGTTAGAGCTTTTTCTTCTTTATCACACTTAAAATCTTTGGGTATGTATCATTTGTTCACTTCCACTCTCAAAATCACACAAAACTTGACTCTAAATTTATCAAGTTTTTTTTTTCTTGGGCATGTCACCAACAAAAAGTGTTATAAGTGCTACTCTCTTATTTCTAGAAAATACTATAATTCGATGGATGTTATTTTTTGAAAATCAATCATACTACTCCAAATCTGATGTTCAGGAGAAGAGTGCTCATGAATATTTACTTTAGGATGCATTTGATGACCCCCTACACTACCTCACCACCTACTTCCCCTATTCCTCTTATTCAGGTTGAGGATGCCCAACCTGAAGTGCAAAGCAAAGAACAACATGTGTACAGAAGGAGGAAAAAATTCGTGAGCAAGTGGAAGACAACTTGCAATAGTAAAACTGCTCAAACCAAAACTCGAGTTCACATTCACGTAAAATTTCAGATGAGTCTAGTATTCATGAGTTATCCCCTTCCTCTTTTGATGTTGGTGACAGAAAACTTCGTTAGATATTCAATTCGGGTGTATTTAGCTTTTAGGAAGCTATCCTAATCCTATAGAGCTTTTATATTTAACCTTGATAGTGTGTAGATTCTTAAATCCATTCATGAAGCTCTTGAAAATCCATAATGAGGAAAGTCGTGGAAGAGAAGATTTCAGTACTATAGCTTAATGATACATGGATACTTAGTAAATTCCCTTAGGATAGGAAGATGGATGCAAGTGGGTGTTCAACATCAAATACAAAGCTAATGGGAGTATTGAAAGATTCAAAACTAAACTTTTTGCAAAAGTTTTCACGCATGAAATTGACTATTAAAAGACCTTCGCACGAGTTACCAAATTGAATATTATCAGAGTTCTCCTTTCAGTAGCAATTAACAAGAAATGAAAACTGGATCAACTTTACATAAAAAAAATTTCTTCTTGAATGGGGATCTGGAAGAAGTGTACATGGAAATACCACTAAGACTTATGATTGATTCCAACAAAAACCTAATATGCAAATTCAAGAAGTATCTTTATGGGCTTAAGCAATCACCAAGAGCGTGATTTGAAAGATTTGTTAAAACCATGAAATCGAATGAATATTCTCAAACTCTTGTTGATCACACGTTATTCATAAAACACACTCAAAGAGATAAGATTATTGCTCTGATTTTATATGTGGATGATATAATTTTTATTGGTGACGATGAAAGGGAGATTCTTAAAATAAAAAAGTGCTTGTCACTAAGTTTGAATTTAAGGACCTAGAAAACATGAGATATTTTCTAGACATGGGTATAACAAGGTCCGGGAAAGACATTGTTATATCACAGAGGAAATATATCTCAAATCTATTATAGGAAATTGGGATGATTAGATGCAAATTTGTTAAAACTCCAATAGAACCTAACAAAAAATCTAACAGGGAATAAGAAAGTATAGAGAAGAGAAAATACCAAAAATTGATAGAAAAACTCATTTATCTGTCATATATTATGTTAGGTATTGCATAATATATCGATATTGCGAGTCAACACATGAATAGCCCAACTGAATAGCATTTGGAGAATATACAAGATTTTGAGATTTCTCAAAAAGACTTCTGGTTATAGATTAATTTTTAAAAGAACTAAAAATTAAAAGGTGGAAGTCTATAGTGATGCTAGTTGGGCTGGGAAACTCGCTGATAGAAAGTCCACAGGTTATTGCTCATATGTGTGGGGAAGTATGCTTACATGAAGAAATAAGAAACAAATTGTCATTTCTAGAAGTAGTGTAAATCAGAGTCTGAAACACTTGCCTTGGGAATTTGTGAAGTAATCTGGATTCAAAGTTTGTTAAAGAAACTAGGATGTACCTCCAATAGGCATATACAAACGTTTTGTGGCAGTCAAACAGCTATCAATATTGTCAAGAATTCTATGCATGATGACAAGGCCAAGCATATTGAATTTCATAGACACTTCATATTTGAAAAGGTTAATGGGGGAGTCATACAACTAAGCTACGTCTCAACACATCAACAAGCTATTGATACCTTCACCAAAGCTCTTCTATTAAGGAAATTCTCAAAATTTAATGTCAAGCTTGGTCTCTACAACTTCTATGACCCAGCTTGAGGGGGAGTGTGAAAGTCTGAGAAAATCCTGAAGGAATTCTAAGAAGATCTTGCAGGATTTGATTGGGACAACTTAGGAAACTCCTGATAAGTTATTCCCTTCATAGTCTATTTTATTTTATTTTTTATTTTAAAATATTTCCTTTTCTAATTCAGGTTACATATATTTGATAAGTTTGTAAATTATGAGATATTATTCTCTTATATATATGTACTATACATGTGAATAATAGAATTAGGATAATTATTCCTCTCCAAATATATTTTCTACAAATTTTATTATAATAAAGAATTTCATGTGGACAAGAAGGTTAAGGTTGTTTTATATGCATGTATGGATAGGATTGTTCCTGAAACTGATTTTCTTCAAGTCAACAATTAACCTTTTTATTTAAAGAATGAAATATTTGGATTTAGAGTAGCTCAAAAATGCTACAAGACACACTCATATGATAAAATTCATTGATCTATAATTTGAAATTTATGAATTTATCATTCATATTAAATCTCCAATATTAATATATATTATTGTTTTTTTAATCTTATGTTAGAACGTTGGTGAACACAATTCGGAGTTAACATGGATGAACACAACATTTGCTGTGAAAGTTCTTAACTTTAACAGTCCAACTTTCGCATATGAGCGTAATTGGACCATATTCAACCAATTGCATACAAAGGGAAGAAATTGATCGAGTATTAGGTCGAATGAACAAGTTACTTTATGATACATTTAATAAAAAAATGGAAGATAACACTTAAAGTTGCAAAAGCAAAGAAATAGTGGTGATGAAATAGATCATTTGAATGTTGATGTTATTATGTCTAATGATGAATGAATAACCTCTAAGAATGATGAAAGATTTGAGTTTACAGTTGAAAGAATAACTTTTAATGATGATGATGATAATGAAGTTATCAACGATAACTTTGAAAGAGGCCAAAAGGATGTTTAATTTGGAGCAGCTTCTACTTCACAATTATTTTAAATAAAGATGTAATGGGGTTGTAACGTGGGGTTGAAGCTTAAAAAAATCTGAAGGTAATTTAAGTATAGCTGTCTATTTTATTATTTTATTTAAACTTATATGGAAATCAATGTTAATCGATGTATTTAGTAAAATGAGAGATGTGAAAATTGAAAAAAAAATTTGAAGATGATGATAAAACAATTTGAGGATGATAGAGTTATTACATATAATGATCCTTCCAAAGATGACTGATGATGATGATGCCACTATGGATCTTGATTCTTGTGACTTATTTAAATTCTAAGTTTAATGTTCAATCTTATTTCAAAATTTTGCTTTTTATTTGGGAAACTATATGCTTGTGCTATTAAGTGAAGCTATTGACAATTTTAAATTCCAAGTGTAATGATTAAGATTTCTGGTTTGTCAAATATCATATTTATGAATTATGTTTAATTTTATGAGTTTTTATTTTTTTGTTTTGTTTTGAGGCTTACGTCTCGATTCAAATCGAGGCTTAAGGCCCGTCTCCTAAGAAAAAATGGTTCAATTCTGATTTTGCCTTTTAAAACATTGATTCTATCAACTTCATTGTTTGTGGCTCCTCTGGCAATGCTTCACTGGCATCATCCTTCATCATCTTAACAACAACCTATTCCTTTGCTCCACCCACCAACTCAGTGCTCTATGACTTTGTTGGTGACAAGTCTTTGCTAATAGCTTCCTCCACTAGTGAGCCTCCTTACCTTTTGGCATTATGGGGCCCTCACTTTGCCTTGTCTTTTCCATACTTTTGGCCCATCAAATAATGGTCAATGTATTAAAGATGTGAATTATGTTGGCGCTAACCCTAGCATTATGCCTTTAACCTAACCGTCAAAATCAGACCTTTGTCACATAGCCGCTCCCTTTGAGTACTTATCAAGCATTTTCTTTATAGTGCATATTTGGAAGTGACTTGTACCCTTTATACCTAACAACTCGGTGCTCTAGGATGAAAACATCTCCACATTCCCTTTTGCGTTGGCACAAATCTTTCGAATCCCACCCACCGGGATACAGTTTATTTTTGATGTATAATGTATTCTCCCATTTCATAGTTGAATCACACTCTTTAATGCAACGTGGTCATGCCACATAAAATTTCCGGGGTTTGAATGATAGCCTGCCAAGTTTCAGTCTTATCCAAAGCCACAAAGAATGTTAGGTTAAAGGCTCTTTGTCTTTGTCCTCGCTCTGGGTGCTGTACCCCTCATGCCTTATGGTGCCTCCCTTGCGGTGGGCTTGTTTTCTCAATTCTTAATGGGATAAAATTAATTCATCTAGAATTCAAGCAAATCGTTAAGGATGAAACTTGGCAGTTTTGTTGTTCTCTTTAAGATTGAGGCGGTGTTATTATAAATAAAATTATTTGGGTGGGTTTTTTTTACAAATATATAATATTTAGGTGTTACATTTAAAAATGCCGCGCTTTGTGTAATCAAAGGCAAACTATATCACTTGTGAACTGATTTTATCTCTGTTGATTTTTTATTTTATTTTTTAAATTTTTTTAAGGTTTTTAAGTGATAAAATTGACATTAAAGTTATAGGGGAAAACTATGAAATTGAATGTAACTAGATTTTCTCAAACAAGTGTCAATAAACTACTAAGCAGTATCATGTGTAGCTAAGGGCTTATTTGGGATCAAATTTGTTCTTTTTAATATTTGTTTTTTTTTCTTATTATCAGAGTATCATAATAGTCGGACTGTAACTTCTCTTTTTCAGAATGTTCAAGCTTTATTTAGTCTAGCTATTTCTGTTTAATAAGGTTTGTGTGGCGTAGTGGTGTGTCAATGCCAATTTTTGGGTTGAATGGTTTGATTACTTCATGATCATATTCTGTGAATTGCTTATGCTTTCAGTTTGGTGTTTTCTACATGGTAACAAAACTTTTGATAGTAATGGCCCCAGATATAAGCTAAGTAGCTTGATAGCCTGTCATTATCTTGTGGAAACGATATGCTGTTTTTCATTTTTCTTTAATGTTGTTGTATTCAGGTTATTACAATGGAAAGATTTGAACACCTTGGTTTTCTCATCCAATTTGAGAAGGGATGTGATGTGATTCCTTTAAGGCAAGCAGCCCCATTTTTCTCAAATTCAGATTCAGATATGCCTGCTGCGCCTGTCTCAGCTGCTCAAGTTCATGACTGGATTTCACAAATCATCAATGATTCATTAGAGCATAATGCTGAGAAGGCGATGGCCAAGGAAAATGGCCCTTCCAGTGCCTTGGATGTTGATGTGACCATGGCTGATGCAACTCCGTGCCATTTGAGAAACCAAACTAGCAACTCAAAAACTGGGATTTCAATGCAAAGCTATCCTGGGAATTCTAGAACTCAGACATTTGTGGAAGGCATCTCTAAAGCTTCGTTAGTCAAGCAACCATGTGATATTAAAGGACATTCTGTTAAGGTACTGTTGAGAACATTTTTAATGTATAAATTCTTAAAATATGCTTGGTTTCTCAAAGTTTATTGTATCATTTTACATTTGCTCTCTTTTTTGTCTACAAGCAAATATGAAAAAATCATTATCATAAATGATGCACGTTGCTTAGTGATATTTTTCAGCCTCTGCTACCAACTGATTATTTTATTTATTGTAACAGATGTATCAGTTACCTGCATAATGGATCTTTTTGCATTCATAGAAAACAAGATTTTTCTCTACCATTCTTTTCATAAAGCCTGTTTGTAACTGCATGCATACTTGGTAACTTTTCTGTCAAATCAAATCTAAGAAATTTGAATGTTTTAAGCATAGAAAAGTAAATTTTTTGGCTGTTTAGAGCTTATTGTATTCTTTGCAGCAATCCAAACTAGTGTTTTGGCTGCTAGTTTTTAATTCATTTTCTGTGTGTATGGACTGAACTATGTCTTTAGAAATAAAGCTCAATTTTGGAAGCAGACGTTCATGAAATTTATTAGCTGATAATTTCTGATGACAAGCATCTAGCATCTAGTTTTCATCAATTTCTGAGTACCAGTATTTAAATTGTGTTGTCTATACTCGAGGAGATGGTTCTAAAGCTAAGTGGCAATGGTGGGGATTAGTGGAGGATGCTGAGCAGTGGAAGATAATGTGGGAGTGTTTTACTGCTGCTGCTGGATGGTTGTTGCCTGCATTGAATATGGGGCATCCTATTTTCAATCGCTGACAATACAGTAGATCACTACATGCATTGCCAATTGTTGCTGTCATTATTTTCTTGCCTCTTGAAATCTTTTTAACTGGTTCTAATTGAGCTTATGCTTCCATAGTTTTGTGGAGGTATTTTGTATTTGAATAATTTGTTTGGATGTCCTGTTCTAATTTACAGATGTTTAATATTTTTTTTCTTTTGCTGCAAAACCTATGTTGCATGAACACTTGAAGAAGGCTACAATGGCACGTCCAAAATAAAATGAAAATTTTAAAAAAATGTTGGACTGACACTCGTTGATTGGCTTCCTGTTTTTTGGTATATATATTCGTTATTTGTTCTTTCTGGTATATTACTTGTTACTTCAAAATTGAAGCATGAAGGATGCAGTGTTAGTGATTGGCATTACCCATCATTTTTTTTAACAAACGGGTAAATTTGTTTACCAAAAAGTTGTTTTTATTGCTTTAGTAGATCTATATCAAGCTCTTCATTTTATTTTACTTTCATTTCATAAAATCCTATTTATGTGAGAAATGAGCATTTTCCACAGAAAAGAGCATTAACATGGGGCTGGTTGGGTTCAATTTTTTTTTTCTATTTTTTGTTTTTATTTTATCTATTTATTGTTTATGTTTTGTTTTGAATAAAAACTAAAATGTTGTTTTGAAAACTCTCAAATATGACACTAAATAGGACACAAATAGCTGACTTCAGTTTGGGGGATAAAGGCTTGTTGTTTTTGTGGCTATTTTGATTTGAATCAAAACTTGTTTGGTAAGCCAAAATAAGAATGTTTGTTTTCGAAAACTCTCAAGACAACTAAAATGTTGTATTGAGTGTTTTTAGAAACATTTTGATTTGTTTTAAAAAAAATAAAAACATGTAAAATACACTAAATGAAATTGTTTTTAAAAACAAAAGCAATAACAATAACAATAACAAAAAATAAAAGTTATTCCAAAGAAGCACATAGATTTCTCTTAAACTCTTTCAGAGAGAGAGGGGGGGGGGAGGGAGGGAGAGAGACATTTATGTTTGTATGTGTTTGAGAAAGGTGAGACCTTCATTTTTTTTCTATTCTTCAACCTGCGTAGGCCCAATCCTTTTTGTTCTCACCAACAGTTCCGAAAGTTACTGGTGGACGAAGTTTTTTTTCATTTCTTGGCAATACTCAAGTCAATTCTCTTAGCCGTGCGCCTAGAGGGTGGGTTTTTTAAAAGTTTTTTCTTCGATCCTTAAGAAATATGGTTGGAAGCTTCAGAATTGCATTCCAGTTGTAAGGATTCTATTATGAATGATTGTCTGAGTCCCAACTTCCCTTTCTTTTGTAAAGTTCAATTTTCCTTCAACTTCTACTTGCAGTGTTTCTCCATATCTTTCCTATAAAAAGACTTATTTTTTTTATATGCTATTATTTGTTGATTCTAAAGCAAAGGATGTACCTTTACTAAATTTGAGGCTCGCAAGGGTATTGGGATTCATTGATATTCATTCCAATGAGCATTACAAAAGGCTTACCACATTGTTTCTTGAGCTATGCTAATGTGCTTGATTTTTTTTTAGCTAGAATTGGAAAGTCCATTGATGGGGTATTTCAACTGAAAATAACCTTCTTACTAGATCCACCAAGTGTCTTAAGGGAGGATATATTTCTGACTTGGTTTTAGAATCCTAATTCTCAAGTTTGGCTGAACAATTTATTCATGTTATGAACAGCGTTAATTATTCAGTCCATATATATATGGTTCTAACATCTATGCCGGGTACCTACAAGTTATCTTCCTATTTTAATAGGTTTGGAAGATCAATGAATTTTTTTTTCTTTTGGCTCTATCATCTATGTCATGTTGCTGTGGTTCTCAGCATGTACTTTCTGATTAAGTTAAGGCATTTCCTATTGGGTTCTTCCGCAAGCTGCTATGATTTATAGCATGTATTCTTTCATTTAACAAAAAGAAAATCTCAGTTTTATCCATATAAATGTGTTACCACCTAAACGGTAGATAGTGATGTAGATGATGTGGCTGTTAAATTGTATTCTTTTTTTCGTTGATAAATTTTTTTAAAAAAAATAAAAAGTAATGTAGTTGCTTTAGGTTTTAACTTTTATAGGAAGCATTTATTTCGCAAACACTAGCTTAAAATCTGTGATTGTTTTGGTGCCCACTAATAATCTAGTTCATCCCGGTGTTCTTATTGGTTTGCTTTCTGCCTGTGAAAATTAAACTTTTTCTACCAATTTATTAGAAAATAATTGAAAATTGATACTTATTATTAGTTGATTTTTACCTGTTGAATGGTATAAGAAGATGCCGCCTATGCTTCTTTACATTGGTAAAAAAAATGTTATCTTACACGTCATTGTTGAGCTTTTGTTCTTGTTCTTGTTCTGATTGATGTATGAAACAATTGACGCATGTTTTTGACCATTTAATTAAATTGCTCTGCAGATTTTGAATTGCCATGATTCAGTGATATATTTACTAGCGCCCATGAAATACGCTATTGTTAATGGCTGCTCTGATGCAACTCTTGTTCTTGGTGCGATTGGTAAGGTAAGTAAAATTCTTTTGTGATTTTTTAGCATGAATATTGATCTGTGGTATTGTTGGGCAGAATATTTTATTGTATTGTTTACTGCAACCATCAATCTTCCTGTGTTAGTTTTGCATCATTCCTTCCAGTTATTTGTTCCTATTAGCTCCATTGCTAAATATGCTGTCTTTAATATAGGCCTAACCTAATTTTTTTATCTTGTATGAACCTACCCATTCTTCTAACTTTGTTACTTCTAATAAGATTACACGTTTTTAAAACCATTTGTTCAAATGAACTTCAGCATTCTCTACCTGCTATTTCTTCATATTGAAAATAGCAAATAAGGATGTGTAGATTGGTCCCTTTTTTCCTACAAGTTTTTCTTAAAGTTGGGCGCCATGATGAAATGCAGGATGTCTACAGCATTTATACATACCATTAGGGTAATTGTGGATTAGAAAAAATTGCCTATATAATATACTATATCTATGATGTAACACTTTGACAGACTTATAAACTTCATAAAAATGGCATTTTCAACCTTTTGAGACTTTGTACACTTGTTAAATCAGCAAGAAGAGGTTTTCTTTGGATAGATGGATGAGTTATATATTCTGTTGAATTTACTGTCACAAACTTGGTTACAAAATAATTGAACTCTCAAGCTGAGTTTTAGTTTGCTTTCTCTATCATGTTTACTTTTTTTTTTATGTAAAAACGCTGTCCTAGAGTTAGCTGGCGACATGTTGGCTTTTTTGCTGATAAGGTTTATGAAAATCATATAAATTCTTATAACTAACAACTGCATTTTTTTTTTCTGCAGGATGTAAGAGTGGAGCACTGTGAAAGGGTACAGCTGATTGCTGCTGCTAAACGCATTTGTATTGCAAACTGCCGGGAATGTATATTTTATTTGGGAGTTAATCAGAGACCGCTTTTTCTTGGAGATAATCACAAACTACAAGTGAGTAATTTTTTTGGAACTAATGAAGGCTCTTAATATGTCTCCTTGTTTTTATATTTACCAATGTATCACTCTGTGCATTTATTTACCAATGTTTTTAAGCACGCTTGATGTGCAAAGCCAAGCAAAGCACATGACTCCCGCCCTGCTTTGTTGAAGCGCACTTTGAAGCGCTGATGCAAAGCGGTTGGTCCGGTTCACAGTTTAGCCAGATGGAATAAAGGGCTAATGAATTAATTTTGTTTGTTTTATGGAACTTGAGACTTTATTAGTTTATTTATGCTTGAAAATTTTTAATTTTATTTGGAGTTCTAAGATTTTTTTTTCGATTTTAAAGTTTTTAGTTATTGCAGCAAACTATTAGAAATTAGTCAAAAGTTTAATTTACAGGTTCACTCTCAATGTTTGCCTTAAAATTAGGTATTTCACCATATATATATTTTTTATTTTAGATTAACTTTTAAGTTATATTTTATGTTTTATAATTGTTAATGAAGGTATTTATATATTAATAGTTTTATATAACCTATTAGCATATTAGTTAATAAAGAATCTGCTTTTCCCTTTGAACCAAAAATAAAGCCTTCCTATCTCATTGTGCTTTCGCTTTAATAATACTGATATTTACGTGCATACTTAAGCTTGTCTCACTTTCAATTTCTAATTAATTGCAGTTTTTATTGCTCATTTGTCATTTATCCTTCGAAATTGTCAAAGCTTTACTTTTGAACGAACATACCGTTTGTCTGGCTAATAACCTTTTCCATAGTCAACCTGTTATCTTCTTTAGGATAATTGTATATTAGAATTTCGATGAAAGAGACATTATGCGGTGACTTTCTCAGGGTCCTACTGTTCTATATTCTAACATTACATTTACTCTTTCATTTGAATGTTACATATATAGTAGATACGCAATTGATCAGCATTGCTTTCTTCTACGTGGTCATGGTTGATGAAATATTTTACACCTCTAAGTTAGCAGATTGCATGGATTAGAATATTCAGATTGTTTTTATGGAACTTTTTAAATAGAATGACGGTTTTTCAAAGCAGATTACTGTGAATAATAGAGTTAAGGGCACCATAAAAATGGACATCCAATGTGGTTATCCTTTTATTAGCAGGATTTAGCATTTCATTTATTGAGGTCATGAAATTCTTTAAAACTTATACTGCAGGTGAAAACAAGAAGTTGCTATGGGATTGCTTTTTTAAGGTGTGAAATCTGTTCAGTGCAGTTACTTCAACGTTTACTTTTTGTTGAAAAGCATAGTGATAGGAACTAAGATGTTTTTCTAGAGAAATTAGAACAGAAATGATTTGTATCTTATTCTTCCAAAAGCAAATCAATATTACAACTTCAAATACATAAAAGATAAGTATCTACAATTCAAGAGGTCTCTCCCAAATCCTACAATTCGAGAGGTAGGAAATTTCTCCCAAACCCTAACCCTAACCCTAAGACACACGACACAATTTCATGCATAACCCTAACCTTAACCATATTGGCCTTATTTATACTAAACAATAATAAATAACAAAAGATTAAGTTGCCCTTAGACACACAAAAGGCTAAATTGCCCTTAGGGACCGGCGTAACAGACATACTATTTGAACCTTTTTGTGATATTTACTAGTTTTATAATAATTGATTGAACTGTTGTAAATGAATTGAACTTCATTTGTCAATGATTCTATTTAAAAAGCTGGGTGAAAACCTTTTTGTTGAACAGCTTTAAGTTGAAGTTCCTGACCGTTTTGCTGTTGGTGTTATTTGGGAAACTTATTGTTGAGGTCTGCTTGGGATTAGTTTTCCCACTGCTTTACTTTTCATACTAGTTTTTTTTGTTGCTTTCTAGAAATTTATGTAGTCGAAAGCTCTTTTTGCAACCAGATTTGTTGAGTGTGATAGTCATAAGAAAGCTAATGTATAATTTTGAATAAAAGAATGTTTCTTATACCCACAACAATTTTCAATATTTTCTCCCTATTATAGCTATAGAAACACCTTTATTTGCAACCACCCCAAACATGCCCTAACTTAGGTGGGTTTTGAGTGTTTTGTTTGGAGTGCCATGTTTTGTTGCAATATATTTGGCTTCTACATGCTTACTTTTTGATCTTATTTGTACTTTTGTGCTAATTTTTTAATATATAATTTCTTGTAAAATATTATAAATCTTTCGTGTGTCTCATTATTTTTTTTATTATATGCCAGATGTTCATGACCTACACCTAAGGACATCCTTTTTTTATTCAGGGTGTAAGTTTAAAAATTGTGCTACAATTTGTAATGAATAAAATTTTAAAAAATAAGATTTATGTGATTAAACAAATATTTTGACAAACTATTGCAAATAAAGTAATATATTCTTGTTCTAAAATGAAACTTAAAATTAAAGAATAATATTTACTATTCATCTATTATAGTGTTGAATATTTTCTTAGATTTGAAAGATTTTTAGCCAAACAAAATTTGTTTAAAATATATTCTATTATCGATATGTGTTTCATTAAAAATATTTTATGAGAAGTTAAACATGATTTAAGGTATAATTCTCCAAAAGCATTAGATGAAGCCTGATATAGAGTTTAAAAGCGTTAAAGTTTGAAAGATATTTCAATTATGCTTTTGTTATGGCTGGCAATACTTGATTAGTGATTATATGAAGAAAATCTTATAAATATGACATAAAGCTCAACAAGCATATATTAGCATCAATATCATATATGATCAAATTTAATTCTATTAAATAAATTGTCATTCATGATTTTTTTAATAGAATGAATTCAATAAGATTTATTGTTGCAACATGATTCTACATTTGATTTTGTTAAGTTTAAATATTCACATGAACCCGCTCTAGAATCTGGTTTAGAGTTTAATATAGAATATATTCATGAAATTGAACCAAAAATTTAAAAAAAATTAAAATCTAAATTGAATTGAACATTTGAAAACCCAAACATGTGTTGAACATATACTTAATCCGTGTTTTTAAATTCAACACATTCTTTTTTACTGACTTGTTAGTCTGATTTTAGCGGATTTACTTTTTTAATAGACATTGTTTTTTTTTGAGATATTGGCTATATATATTTACACTTAGAGACAAACTGTGAAATAAATTTATCCTTGATTGGGTTGGTGCAGCTGCAAGATTTTTCTCGCACGTCGTCCTTTGTTGCGGTGTAGGTCTTTGTTGACCTCTCCGTCTGTTGCTGCGGCGACTGCTCATTTCGTCTGCAGTTCACAGAGGGGCTTTCCTCCATCCTGCTCCTTGCTCCCTGTTCTGGATTCAGAATTTGCTCTCTGCTTTCTTCACTGTTCTTAACGCTACACCTCCATATATTGGGGATGACTTCAGACAGATCATATGCTTCTGCTCTTGTGGATGTCCACGCCTCAAGTACACCTAAATCGTGCTATTTCCCTCATTTGTTTGAGTGGGCGGAGGACATCAAGAAATTTGGTAGGAAGAATGAGAAGTCTGTCATTTTTTTTATAGAAGCTGAAGGTATTCAACTTGCTCCTCCCTGTTGTCTGAATTTGTTCAGGAAATTTCCGCATGATCATCCCAAAATAGAGTTGATTCGTAAGAAATTTGAGCTTATGCACCTTGTTGGAAAGTGAAAAATTGGACTTTTAGATGGAAGACACATTCTTATTCAACTTAATAATGAAGAAGATTACACACACTTATTTTCTAGAAGGATAATCTGAATGGATAATAGAGCAATGAAAATTCTGAAATGGTATGTGGATTTTGTCCCACAGACGGAACCACCAATCATTCCGGTTTGGATTCGCCTACATGGATTGAAATTTCATTATTTTACTCAAAAAGAGTTGTACTCCATTGTTTCAGCTTATGATAAGCCACTCAAAACAGACATTCTTACTTTTAATTTTTATTGTCTATCCGAAGTCAGATTACATGTTGAAAGAGATATCACTTCATCTGCTTTTGAGGAAATTTGGTTGGACACGACACCATGGATATTGACAAAAGGTAGTGTATTTTCCTTCGTATTGTTCGAACAGTCGTATGTACGACCACTCTAGTTCTCAATGTCACCATCTACACCCCCATCTTAGACCAAAAAATAAAGTGTTCCGCCAGAGGCAGTGTATTCTTCTCTTTCTGATCAACTCCAAGTTATTAACACACTATCGATCATCAAAATGATAGCCCCGAAGATGTCACTATCCTCGCAGACAATATGTTAACCTATCAGTCTCCACACAATGTTGTAGCTCTCCCGCCTTTGGAACCTCCTATCGTGAGGGAGAGAGATTCTTCAAACCCCACCTCCCCTAGAACTTATCACTGATATTACAGACAATAATGCTTCTATTGCTTCACTATCGCCTCATCAAGTCGAGGAAGCTGTTAATGTTACTCAGGCTCATAAGGATTATGTTGTGCAACAGCCTACACCTGTCCGACGACCTTTGGAACAATTCATTGATCAGATGAGTCAATCATCAGATCAAGAATGACAGGTCTACACATTCAGGAGGAAGAAGAAGAATGGAGACTTATTTGAGCTCAGGAATCTGATGGATGATACTTTGGTTACTTCGGATAATGGTACTCACCTTACCAATTTGTTAGTCGGCTCTCTTCCGAGAACTAGAGACAGTGAGAGGATTAAAGTGGGACGTTTCTAGCACTTTTTCCCCCATTGGTGGTTTTTTGGTTTTTTATCTCTATTTATTTTCAATTTATTTGGGATTTGCGTGTGTTGTATTGTGTGAGTTGGGTCTTTTTTTAGGCTCTCTTATACAACATTTCTATATCTTTTTCTCTTTAATATATTAGCCCTTAGGCTTTTTCTAATATATACATATATATATATATATATATATATATATATATATATATATATATATATATTATGGGCCTGATATTTTCTTAGCGGCAGTCATGCCATCTCAGGATCAGTGGAATTGAAATTAGGGACGGAAGGGCCAGATATTTTCTTAGTGGCAGCCATGCCACCTCAGGAGCAGTGGAAGCGTCCGCGATCATAGGTTGTGCGGCAGAAGGGGTGTAGCCTGGTGAGGTGATGGTCTCCGGCGATGCTGCCAAAGAGTACACGGCGGGCTTTGCCGTCGTTATCGCGATGGTCATCACCGGTCATCCCTTCGATACTGTCAAGGTGAAGTTGCAAGCTCACAACACTAAAACAAAAGTAAAGGAGTATAGGAACGCTTTACACTGAAGGAGTTAAAGGACTGTATAGAGGCGCATCATCTTTGTTTATTGGGATAGCACTTGAGAGCTCCCTTTTTTTTTTTGCATTTACTCCCAAACAAAGCAGCTTTTACAGGGACAATCCCGGAGCAGCAAGCCACAACTCCAGGTGATTATACCTTCCCGTGCATGTGTTGGCGCAATAATTAGCTTAATACTTTGTCCCGTGGAACTAGTGAAGTGTAGAGTGCAAGTCCAGGGAAAGGATTCGGCACTGTCCAGCTACAATAAATACAACGGTCTTCTAGATTGTGCTCTAAAAACTTTTAAGAATGAAGGGATTAAAGGTATGTTCCGCGGAGGGCTCACAACTTCGCTACGTGAATCAATCGGAAACGCCATCTTCTTTACCACTTATGAGTCGAGTCGCTATTACATGCATTCTAAACTTAATCATGCTGAAGGCCAAGCCTCAAAAATCTTACAAGATGTGGGAATTGGGATCATAACTGGAGGATTATCTGGAATGGCTATTTACAGGAGGTCCGGTTTAAGAGGATGTTATGCAGGTCTTGGACCCACTTTGGCGAGAGCATTTCCTGCAAACGCTGCAGCTATTGTTGCATTGGAACTCACTGCAAAGATGCTTGGTGTCAAGCGCAATTAATTTTGGAGGTTTATTCTTTTGAACATTACTTTGTTCTAAAATGAATTCAACTCTTTCATGTGGAGCAA
>NEWO01000408.1:207119-256634 GCA_003013225.1 Phalaenopsis aphrodite
TTGACCTTTATAATTCAAGTTTTTCCTGAGCTCTTTCTCTAGTCTTATCCACAAGAAGCATATCATCAACGAAAAGCATACACCGTGGTACATCCTCTTGTAAATGTCTAGTAAGAGCATCCATAACTAAAGCAAAAAGATAAGGGCTTAAAGCCAATCCCGGATGTAATCCACTTGAAATAGATGAAATTTTGGTCAATCCTCCTTCTGTTTGAACCCAAGTAATAGCTCTAGTATACATATTTTTAATGACTCGAGTAAAGTCATATAAACACCTGTTTTTTTTTAAAACTCTCCAAAAGATATCTCTTTTAAGTTTTTTCTAGATCAATAAAAATCATATGTAAGTCATTCTTATTCTCTCTGTACTTTTCCATCAAACCTCTCAATAAATGTATAGCTTTCATAGCAGACCTGCCCGTCATAAATCCAAACTGATTATGTGAAATCTTTGTAATGTCTTAACCTATTTTCAACTAGTCTCTTCCATATATTTAAAGTATGACACATCAACTTAATTCCTCTGTAATTTGCACTATCTTGTGCATCTCTTTTATTCTTAAAAATGAGGACCAAAATACTCTCTCCACTCAGACATTTTTTTAGTTTTGAAATAGTATTAAATAGTTTAGTAAGTCAAGAAACTCTCAAATCTCCTAAATATTTTCACACTTCAATTGAGATATCATCAGGTTCTACAGACTTTCTACTATTAATTTTTTTTAAAGCATCCTCAACATCTTTTTTACTAATATGACGGTAAAAATGAAACATTTTGTTATTATTAACAATATTAAGATCACGAAGGGTAATCATATTTTCAGAAACTTCATTGAAAAGTATATCAAAATAAGACACTCACATGTTGAATATCTTTAAAAAAAAATACTTTTTAATTTTCATCTTTAATACACTTTACTTGAGTTACATATTTACTTTTCTTTTTGTATATCTAGTTTATATATATATATATATATATTTTTCCTCTTTAGTATATAATTGATTATAATGAACACTAAAAGCAAAATTTTTAGCGTCATTGATTGCTCTCTTAAACTCTCTACGAGTGATTTTATATTTTTCCCATTTTTTTAAGTTTTTACTTTTGAACCAATTTCTATAACACAGCTTCTTATATTTTATTTTTTCGTGCACATTCTTATTTCGCCGCCAACTTTATATTCATAGAAAAATTTCCTTTTGATATTCTAAGTATATCTTTTGCTAATTGTTTAAAAGTGTTTGTTATTTTCCCACATAGAAATTGCTTTTTTCATACAAATCCCAAATCTTGAAATCTTGAAGTTTACTCATAAAAATAATTTTATTTTCTTTTAGGTGCCCACATCTAATTCTATAACAATGATTCTTAGTATTCTTTATTTTACAACTGTTCGTCTTAAAATTTAGAGCCAATAATCGATGTTGAGTACTTAAATTCTCACGTGGAATGACCTTTCAATTTTTATATTCTCGACGATCTCTTCTTTTCATTAAAAAATAATTAATTTGTTTTTTGTTAGATCCATTCTTATAAGTGATAATATTTTTATCTCTTTTCTTGAATAAAGCATTAGCAATAACAAAATTATACGCTAAAAAAAAATTACGATGACTACCTTTTTCATTAATCATTCCAAAACCTGGCCATTATGAATATTTTTAAAGTCTTCTGTCACTCTACCTACATGTTCTTTTGAATCTTCTCCAATAAAAAATTTTTCTTTAAGAGGTATCGTTTGTATTAATTCTTCTAAGTCATTCAGAAATTTTTCTTTAAAACCTATATCTAAACCTACTTGAGGAGCATAAACACTTATAATATTAAAATTCTTAGTATCAACAACAATCTTAAGGGTTATATTTTTATCTTAAATTCTATTAACTTTTACTACATTATCTTTCAAACTCTGATCTATAATTACACGTACACCATTTCTAGTGCGACTCTTACCTGAATACCAAAGTTTAAAACATAGTTATAAATTTCTTTAGCCTCCATCCCATTTAATTTCTTGATTGAATAAAATATTTATCTTTCTATGAATCATAATATCAATTAATTCCATTAATTTACCTGTGAGAGTACCTATTTTCCAAGATACTAACCTAATATTAGTTTCATTAACTAACTTCTTTACCCATATCCGTCCGTAATAGGAGAACCCTTGCTNTATATATATATATATATATATATATTGTTTTTCTGTTTGGAAACAAAGTAAAATTCTCTTATAAAGCATTAAGGGCTCGTATTATCCAAGAATCTAAAAGAAAATAAAATATACCAAGAGAAAAAAACTTTTGAAGTCAAAAGGCAAAACAAATTAACATGAAATGGCTGCAAAAATTAAAATTGAAAGCACTATATTGTTAACCATGAAAATCAAAGTTCATAGATTAGCTCTAAAAAATGTTGTTTTGAGGGTCGAACAAAAATGCATTAACGTGAGCCAGGAACCATAATTAAATGAGCCAACAATAAAGCTGCCACCAAATACCAAGCAAACTAATAAAAATGTTATAACCTGAAATTAAAAGCCATATCTGGAGATCTAGGATGCCAAACATCAAGCATGAAGTAGGCTTTAGCTCAAGCAGATGAGGCTAAAAATAATGCAAAGAAAATTTATAGCAGCAATAGAATAATGTTGGTCATGGCACACAACAACAATAACAAGCCTTTATCCCACTAAGTGAGTCGGCTACATGAATCCTTTTTCTCCATTGCATTCTTTTGAGTGTCATATTTTCATGTAGTTCTAATAAATTAAGATCATTTTTGATACAATATGCCCAAGTCTTTCTAGGCTTACCTCTACCTTTGTTTATATAAGCCAAATCTAAAATATTTACTCTCCTAATCGAATCATTAGATGATCGACATTTAATGTAATCAAACGATCTAAGACAACTCTCTCTAATTTTGTTCGCCACTTGAGCTACACCAACCCTATCACGGATAAATTTATTTTACATTTTGTTTCTAAGTGTAGAGCTACTCATCCACCTAAGCATTCTCATCTCGGCAACACATAACTTGTTTTTATGTTTCTCTTTTAAAGCCACCATTCTGCGCCATAGAGCATTGCAAGTCTCACTACCATCTTTTAAAATTTTCCTTTCATTTTAAGCCGTGCTTTTTTATCACACAATAAGCTCGAAGCATTCTATCACTTCAACCAACCAACTTTAATTCTATTATTAACATTTCCATCTATATCACCATCACTTTGAACAATGGACCCGAGATATTTGAAGCTTTCATGCTTTTTAATAATTTGATCACCCATAGTTGCAACTCTGTCACTAGAACTACTACTACTAAAATTACTTTCCATGTACTCAGCTTTAGTTCTACTCAAACGAAGGCCTTTAGACTTCAAATTTGACCTTTATAATTCAAGTTTTTCCTGAGCTCTTTCTCTAGTCTTATCCACAAGAAGCATATCATCAACGAAAAGCATACACCGTGGTACATCCTCTTGTAAATGTCTAGTAAGAGCATCCATAACTAAAGCAAAAAGATAAGGGCTTAAAGCCAATCCCGGATGTAATCCACTTGAAATAGAAAAAATTTTGGTCAATCCTCCTTCTGCTTGAACCCAAATAATAGCTCTAGTATACATATTTTTAATGACTTGAATTAAGTCATATAAACACCTCTTTTTTAAAACTCTCCAAAAGATATCTCTTTTAAGTTTTTTCTAGATCAATAAAAATCATATGTAAATCATTCTTATTTTCTCTGTATTTTTCCATCAAAGCTCTCAATAAATTTATAGCTTTCATAGTAGACCTGCCCGTCATAAATCCAAACTAATTATGTGAAATCTTTGTAATATGTCTTAACCTATTTTCAACTACTCTCCCCATATATTTAAAGTATGACACATCAACTTAATTCCTCTGTAATTTGCACAATCTTGTGCATCTCTTTCATTCATAAAAATGAGGACCAAAATACGCTTTCTCCACTCAGACATTTTTTTAGGTTTTGAAATAGTATTAAATAGTTTAGTAAGTCAAGAAACTCCCAAATCTTCTAAATATTTCTACACTTCAATTGGAATATCATCAGGTTCTACAGACTTTCCACCATTAATTTTTTTTAAAGCATCCTCAACATCTTTTTTACTAATATGACGGTAAAAATGAAACATTTTGTTATTTTTAACAATATTAAGATCATTAAGGTTAATCATATTTTCAGAAACTTCATTGAAAAGTATATCAAAATAACTCACCCACATGTTGAATATCTTTTAAAAAAATATTTTTTTGATTTTCATCTTTAATACACTTTACTCGAGTTTTACATATTTACTTTTCTTTTTGTTTATCTAGTTTTTATATATATTTTTTTTTTCTTTAGTATATAATTGATTATAATGAACACTAAAAGCAGAATTTTTAGCGTCATTGATTGCTCTCTTAAACTCTCTACGAGTGATTTTATATTTTTCCCAGTTTTTTAAGTTTTTACTTTTGAACCAATTTTTATAACATAGCTTTTTATATTTTATTTTTTCGTGCACATTATTATTTCGCCTCCAACTTTATATTCATAGAAAAATTTCCTTTTGATTTTCTAAGTATATCTTTTGCTACTTGTTTAATCGTGTTTGTTATTTTCCCACATAGAAATTGTTTTTTCATACAAATTCCAAATCTTGAAATCTTGAAGTCTACTCATAAAAATAATTTTATTTTCTTTTAGGTGCGCACATCTAATTCTATAACAATGATTCTTAGTATTCTTTATTTTACAACTGTTCGTCTTAAAATTCAGAGCCAATAATCGATGTTGAGTACTTGAATTCTCACGTGGAATGACCTTTCAATTTTTATATTCTCGACAATCTCTTCTTTTCATTAAAAAATAATCAATTTGTGTTTTGTTAGATCCATTCTTATAAGTGATAATATGCTTATCTCTTTTCTTGAATAAAGTATTAGCAATAACAAAATTATACGCTAAAAAAAAATTATAATGACTACCTTTTTCATTAATCATTCCAAAACCTGGCCATTATGAATATTTTTAAAGTCTTCTGCCACTCTACCTACATGTTCTTTTGAATCTTCTCCAATAAAAAATTTTTCTTTAAGAGGTATCGTTTGTATTAATTCTTCTAAGTCATTCAGAAATTTTTCTTTAAAACCTATATCTAAACCTACTTGAGGAGCATAAACACTTATAATATTAAAATTCTTAGTATCAACAACAATCTTAAGGGTTATATTTTTATCTTAAATTCTATTAACTTTTACTACATTATCTTTCAAACTCTGATCTATAATTACACGTACACCATTTCTAGTGCGACTCTTACCTGAATACCAAAGTTTAAAACATAGTTATAAATTTATTTAGCCTCCATCCCATTTAATTTCTTGATTGAATAAAATATTTATCTTTCTATGAATCATAATATCAATTAATTCCATTAATTTACCTGTGAGAATACCTATTTTCCAAGATACTAACCTAATATTAGTTTCATTAACTAACTTCTTTACCCATATCCGTCCGTAATAGGAGAACCCTTGCTTTTTTGACACTACATCCGGGTGCCGGTGTTGCGGGCTTTACACACTTTTTATTGTGTTTAGACCATATAGTTTTTTTGCTTCTAAGGGATGCCCTAGCATTTACACGGTGATCAAAATGATTCATGTCATGATGTTCCAACAAATTTATGTTGGTTGTCGACTACCTAACGCAACCCTCCACTTTTCATATCCGGAGCGTGGGACCCTACAATGACACTGTTTAGTCTTGGCACAATAGCAGTAAAATATTAAAAAAAAAAGAACAAATGAGTTGGATGAAGACAAGTTGCATCTGGATACCTCAGGGAATTTCTTATTTTTCTCGTGGCCTTTCTTATGAAATGTCTAAAAAAAGTCATTCTCTAGCATTTTTGCAATATGAAAGCTTGGGGGGTTTTCAAAAATCACATGCTGCCAATAATTATTTTTGTAGAAACAACTCAAATTTACTTATCATGCTGGTTGGAAATATGTTCATCAACCAAGACACGAGTAATAGGTGTATTAAGCGAAATTGAGGCGGAGTTTGCTTTCAAAGAATTTTTTAATCTAAACCCCATGGAAAAAGTACTGCATGATTAATAAGATCAATAAATATGCAAAGTGGAAATCCATATCAGATTGATAAGATATTCGTAATTTTGAATATGGTAGTCAACTTTAGCATTTTAATATGGAATCCTTTGACATAATACGATTGCTGTGATGAAACTATATGAAATACTCTTCACCATCTTGGAGCCAGATAAGAATATGTCTAGCATACTACTTGATAATTCTCCTTTTGAAATCATCAAATGAATTTTATAATTGGTTTTATCAAAACTGATATTCCCACTAAATATAATACTCTTAATGAAAGGCATGTATATAATAAATCCATTAAAAAGCATTCTTGAAAATAAAGCACAATAATTATTTCTTGAAAGAAAACATTGCAACATCAACAACAAGCCTGTTTCGCACTAAGTGGGATCGGCTACATGAATCTTTTTTCTCTATTCTATCCTATTGAGTGTCATATTTCATTTAATTCTTTATTATATTACCTACAAAATAAACTCTAAGATGATTAAAATATACAATTTTACATGAAATACTGTATAATAAAAACATGTAAATCTAACAGGTTAAAGATAATAGAAGCACGCCAATAGTATCAGAGCCATGAATACCAACTACCAAGTAAAGAATTTTCTAAGCCCATCCAACCAAGAATTCCCAGCCGGAAATTTATCAATATGCCTGAAATTTAAGAACTTTTCTGACAGTTTCTTTTCCCTGGTTCTTAGCAAGGTTTAGGTGATACTTTTTCCCAGCCCTTCTCTCTCAAAAATATTGACAATGGATCAATCCACATACATAACAAAATGATAAAAGAGGTAAGGATGGTGAAAAGTGGCTGCATTAGTATAAAAAACTTGCAAAAAGACTACCAACTGAAAATTAGAATAGAAAAATGGTGCATTTCCCTTTTTCGATTGACATCTCTCTAGCACTTCTGCAGCTTCTTGCCAATTTTACCAGATGAATACCAAGTGTTTGAGGCGCACGCCTAGAGGCGCGCCTCAAACTAGGGCGATAAAAAAAAATCTAAAGGTTTAAGCCTCACTGTCACCAATGAGACCACAACACTTTTTTGTAAGGCATGCACTTCAAGACTTTATTCCTAGAGGCGTTTGAAAGGCACTTCAATTAGATTGTTTGAAGGGCACTTCAATTAGATTATGTAAAAGAAATATGATTATATATTATATTTTATTATATTATATTTTTAATTTATATTATTTTATATTATATTATTAATTTATATTATATTTTATTATACCTATATATAATATATTTGATGCAACAATTGAAAAAGGTCTTGGTAGTATTATTAATTTGTTATTTTGTTTAAATTTTGTTGGATTTAATGCTAATTGATATATGGAGAGAAACAGAAAAATGTAGTGATTGAATTAGAGTTTGAAGATGCCAATGAGATAAAATTAAATAATGATAAAATTATTACATATGATGATTTTTTGAATATGATGAAAGCGATGATGAAGATGCTCGCTTATCTTGAATATATTTTCAATCTTTCCTTTTGTATCCATATTTAAGATTGAGATTTGTAGTTTATGTTATTTTAAAAATCTTTTATATCAACATTTAAGATTGAGCTTTGAGATTTGTTTTATGGAAAATAAATTATATCAGTACATCAATAGTTTATGCCATATTTATAAATTAGTTTTAATATAGTTAGCCTTTTTTAATTTTTTTTTATTTTGAGGATTATACCTTGATCCATCTTGAGGCCTACGCCTCACCTCACTTCCTTGATTTCTCTATTTAAAACTTTTTGAATGCCTAAATTTTGTTTGTGTATTCCACTTCATTCTTTGCCCCAGCTTGTCAAATGTTTTGTTTATCTCACTATAAACTTTAGAGTAAATACAATGAGAGCTGTTGAGGAAAGGTCCTATGTGGACTTGTTTCACTTCTGAAATCTTTTGATATATAGTCAACTAAAACAAATGCAACTGCTGATTAGCAATTTGTTTCGCTTTGACACTTTACCCTTAGAATTTGACTTAAATCAATTTGTTTTTTTTTTTTTTTGGTTTTACAATTGGTTATTTTAATTGTTATTATTTTTATCTTTTGCGTCATGTAGGTGGCACCATTCAATACCTATTACCCACAGCTTGAAGAACACTTAGCTTATGCTGGTGTTGATGCAGCTATTAATAAGTGGAATGAACCTGTGGTGCTGGGTATGGTTGATCCTCATGACTCGCTATCTCATCCGGCTGGAGTATCTGATGTTCAAGCTGAATCCGCTGCATACCTTGATCCTGAACAATTTACAAACTTTTGGGTGAGTTTAAAAAATGGCATGATGCTGCTTTCACAAAAAAAAGGATGTTTTCATATTTGGAAGCTTTTGTGAACTCTTCATACTAACTAGTCATCAATCTTTACATTTTTTATGCAATCCTTATATTTTATATAGAAGTTCGCTTTGATTTCTTTGAGGATGCATGTGTACTAAATTTGTAAACTTCCCTTTTGGGAGGACGTGCAATGAATCTGATTTGATTCCTTTTCTTTGTCTCTTTAAATTTATAATGCAGATTCCCAACTGGTTTGAAGATTTACCATCACATTTAACCAGATGTAATCCTTTTCCTTTACCTGAAATTTATATGGCATCCCAGAGAAATAAGGTAGCGTTGCTCCGTAATCATGATTTTGATGTTTGTTATGCAGTCATTATTTTAGTTCAATGAGTTCTCTGTCTCTGTTTGTGTTTCTTCCAACTGCAAGATCTATTTCAGCTATTTAAGATATTTATTTATTTTTTTTAATGAATGATTTGTTATCTTTTGGATTTAATGAGTGTCCTATTTAGGTTTTGGTTGATGTGCTCACCTTTTTATAATCATTTTCTAGCTTTTACTACTTGCTGACATCCAAAAAGCTTTGAGGGACTTGCAAATTGATGAGGACAGGAGACGGGAGCTAGCATCTGCTCTTCATACACATTTCAAAGATTGGTTATATGGTAACGTTTCCTTGTTTTCTATTTTAGCGCACATATGCAAAATTTTGTTATCAAAGGTCTGTAATATGCATTACTAATTTGATCCTCCTCTAAAAGTGTCTGCTGATTTTATTTTTGTTTTAACTTTTATTCCATCATTGTTCTATTTCCTTCGATTTTCTTCGGTTATTTGGTTGGGAAAAGTCTTGTAAAAGGTATTGTCGTCAGGTAAAATAAGAGCGAAGGTGTTTAATTTGAGTGGCACAAAGCTGTGTAGAAGGAATTTCTCATACAACCTGGTTTCTTGCCGCTTTTAGTGTACATTATTTTGGATCATAACCTGCATTTCATAGAAGATATTGTCCATAAGCATCAAACCAAAGAATAATTTGAGGTTAAAGAATCAGTTCATACAAGTAATACCGCATCCTACAGGGTTTCTGTTTACATGCACAGCAAAATGACCATTAATCCTTTAATAAGCTGAGTACAGTAGACTTAAGCTCAAAAGCTGGCATGAACTTATTATGATTTGATAAAGTTCTAAATTGAGAAACGAGATTTAATTGAGCCAACTTGCTAACCTATGAGCCGAGATAAGTCAAGCTTGAACTCAGGCTTGTATATTATGTTAAGCTGTAATGTGAGCTATAGCACAAACTCATGCCTTGATAAGCTCAGATCGTGAGCTTTTTAAGGAGTCGAATTCAAGCTAACTCGCAAGCCGTCTCGGCCCACTTAAACCTCTAAGGTTACAAGAGTCTAAATTTTAGCACACATTGTTCAACAATAGCCTTATTATTATTATTATTATTATTATAACTGATGTCATAATACAAAATGCTCAATAAAATGTCTACCTAGTGCCATTTTATCTAGCAAAGTGAGACACCTCAAAGAAATTGCTATATTTTTTATCTTGTTGTCGGTTGTTCGCGTCTTCTATAAACATCATCATTTTGATCGCTCATCTTTTAATCAGTTAAATTAACCTGAAAAGTTAAGTTAAATATAATAGTGAGACATTAAATACTCATATTTCTAAATTACAGTAATACAAGAGAAAAGAAATTGATATGCATGTCAATTAAGTTTTTATCAAATTAATACAAGTATTTGATGCTATTCAAAGAATTATATTAATATCAATAGTTTATCAATATCATTATATATTCATGCAACCGTCCTAGGAGCACCGTTTAAAATTTTATACCAATTAAGGTACTTAATATCAATATCATTTTCCATATAAGTGCACAAGTAGCTTAGTGTTCCTTAGCTAGTATCATAAAGGGGTAACTCCATCATAGTCAGTCTTGCACATAAAAATATTCTATGGAAATCATTATTTATAAAAAAATATATATAAATCATTTAATATTTATGTCAATTTAAATAATGTTTTGCACACATATCATTCCTACAATATAAACAAATCTCAATGGAATCATAAATCATGGGTATGCATTAATATAATAGTAACAGTTAAACCATTTGGTTGAGAAGAAATAAAATATTACGATAGTATAAGAACATGAGTACTCATCTTGATGTAAATTAATTTGTCTTGACGTCAACTCTTCTGAAAATTGAAAGCCGAAAATAAACATGACATAATCTCTAATTAATTTTTTATTTTAGTAAACTATTAGTTTTACACACACACACACACACACACATACACGCACACACATAGGTCTGACTATAAAAGCATTTATAGCTTGAAAAATATGCATCTTGATGTTATTCATATATTACAATATGCACTTTAAAGCATTGAAAGCTTATGATTCAGTTTTCTTTGAATTCTGTTAACCCAATTTAACTTTTTTATGTTATTTGAAGGGATGAGTAGCGACAAAATGTTGTTTGAAAGTAAAATGAAACCAAAACTTCTCATCTATCCTAAAAAAGTTTTTGAACTTCAAATTAAAAGACTTAAATGACATTTACATCTCATCATCCCTTTTATTATATCTATTCTTTCCCCTTCTTCATTTCACTCTTTATTTTTTCTCATCAATCTTATCGCTACTTTTTTTAGGATCATTTATCTTATTTTCTTACCTATTCATCTAAGCACAACCTTTCCTTACATTTCCCTACCATAACAATGAGCCACACCCATAATTATGATAGCTTAAATTCTAACTTTTTATCATGTCTTTTTTATTTGTAACTTGAGTTGTATATACTTTTTTATTTTAATATTATTATTTCAAGATAGATTTGTATTACAAAATTTTTGAATGTGATTATGCCCTGATTTGTTGCATGAATGAGAATAAATAAAATGGTAAAAGTTTATATTTTATCAGGTAGAAATAATATTTTTAATATTATATTATTTTGTGTAATGATAATATATTTTAATATTTTAAATGATATAAAATTAAAATGATGAAGCTTACATCTTATGCTTCAATGCTTATGCTTCATTCTACATTAATAATATTGCATTAAATTCTTATGGCAATGTTGATTAATTTCCAAGCCTCAAGCATTCAAATTTGAAAACATTGCTAAGCAGATTATCTTAAACAAGTATTATTTAAATTGTTTTATGTTTATAGTATGAATCGGATTCTGTAACTTATGTTTTTTTATTTTTAATTCTTTCCATTTTCATAATCACTTGTACTCCCTTTTTAATTACTGGATTTATATGTTTTTTCTTCTTTGTTTGCATGATTTATATTATTTTTCTTCTTTATTTTGCATTCATCTTATTATTTCTCAAGGTTTATTAATTTAAAAATTTTTATTCTCTCTCTTGTTTTTTTTTATTAATCTAGAACTCGAATTTCTTTCACCTATATTTAGACCCTTTTTTTCTATTTTATGGACTAGTCAATATTTCGAAATGCAAAGTGCACTGTGATGCAAGTGTTTATTTTTTCTTCAATTCGCAAAGCAAAAAAATAAACTGATGCTTTTGTAGAGCACTCACGATCTATGCATGTATGTCATAGACCTTTATTTAACTAAATTTAACATCATTAAATAATTATTTTTATTAAATATAATGATACATTCAGTAACCATTGTACAATGTAGATTATTTAATAGTTGACTTTAAACTTGATATAAAATAAAAAATTTGATGTAGTACTTAAGGTTAAAAAAAACTTCATAAGTGAATTTGCAAAATGAAACTCTTAACAAATTTAAATAACTTCTATTATGTGTTAGAATTGACAAAAGATTAAAATTAGTGTATTAGTTTTATCATAATTTAGAAACTTTAAAATTGCATAAAAATATAGATTGGGCCAACTTTTTTAAAGTAAACTAAAGAGAATACACTAATCATTATTTCATTTTTTATTCATATAATTTCTTTTTACAATACTCAAATGTTTGAATTTCTAATTCTTTAGTAGTCTTTATGACTCTTATTTTGTTTTCTACTTGAACTTCATTTTATATTTTCTTTTCTTCTCTTCTATTGAGAGTACTTGTCTTACATTTAGTCATGTTGCTCTTTTAAATGCTCCACAAAGACGAAGAAGATGCTTTTTTATTTCAAGATATACATCCATTTGTTACTTTATCACAATAAATATATATGTGGCATTGAACTTGATTCAGATTTTAACTTAGTATACTTTCCAGTTAGATTCTTTTTCATTGCATTCCATTCGGCATATTGAAATTTTATTTTATGTGCAACACATTGTTGAAACTAGATTATCATGCACGGCAAATTCAGTAAAATTTTATAGGAGAACAGTATTCATTTAATTGTTAAAATATTATGCACATATGAACTTGTAATCTATTTGAATTTTTATTAAATTAAGTAATCTTTATAAAATGATTTTTGGAGAGCATATTTGTTCGTGTATATGTTAATAATGAGAATGCATAGATCCTAATTAAATTTTCGTATTATTTTATGAACCATTATTAAGATGTCACCCATATATTAGTTAAAATTAACAAGAAAGAATATTTCATTACCTTAAAATATTCTCATAATCTCCTAAAATGGTGTGCTCACTTGTCTAATTTGAGTCAATTGAGATACTTTTGTAAGTCGAGGAGGTCAGGATGGTGGAGATTGAGGGCAACAATTATGTGTTGCTTTAGGCTGTGGGCTTATAATTGATGGCCAAGGTCAAGAAGCACTCTACGGTTGCAAGTCATGGGCAAAGAACATGGGTTGTAGATGATGGAGAGATGTTAGAATGCTATTGCATGTCGATGGTCAAGATCATGTCCCCAATTTCTCACTTGTTCGCTTTTAATGCTAAGAGTGTGCAGTACATATATATTATTCAAGACACTTTTCACAATTAGCCAAATAGTCACTTCTAGATTTGCTAGCATTTTAAAGGGTTTATACCATGACTATCAAAATGCTCAAGAGTGTGCAGTACTATAAAAATTTTATAAATTTGAGGAAAGTTCTCACCCTTATCTATCCACTAACAACATCAATGAAAATCCTGCCTAATCATTAGTATATTAAAGCATTTTTCTAGTTTCATGTCAGACCATGGAGAATACACTCATTCTCTTTTGTTGCAACTTCATTGTTCCTCAATGAATCATTTTTTGTTGGTACAAAAAACGATTCTTTTTTTAGCATATACTGAACTTTTTTAAATGCTAAAAAGGGTCATTGGAAGCAAAAAATTTATTGAAGGTCTTTTTGCTCGATCGTGCTTGAAGAAATTTTCATGATTTAGATAATATGTTGTTCTCTTATAGGGTCTATTTTTATGAGTATTATCCATATGGCAAACTCATTAATGTTTGCATTCAGGAGGCTCTTGACTTTTTTAGTTATATTAAATTAACATATCTAGTTAGAAGAGGAACTTAATGAACGAATGTCGTTAGGAATTTTTTATGAACAAGTTTATTATGAAGAGTCTCCTAATAATTTTTCCTTTAAAAAAGAACATTGAGAACATTTCTCGAAACATAAGAAAGATAAAAAATGAATGAAGCACATGCTTTGTTTAAAAAATAGCTAATCTAACGTGCTTTAAATGTGGCAAAATGGGTCACTATGCTGCTAAAAGTGCATTCTGAAAAAGACTCAATGAGTGTGGATGATGGATTGAAGAAATCTTAATGAATTTTTCGCTCAGTTCTATATAATCCAACTCTAAATCACAAGAAGAAATGTCCTCTAATTTAGATTTAGACTCTAGTGATTGATATGAAAATTGTTTATTGGTGTATTTCTGTGTCAATTGTTAAAATAAATGGACTCAATACATTAAAAAATACTTAAAGGACAAACTTATTACAGTTCTTACGTAGATCTCTAATTATAAGAACAAAAAGAACAAAATTAGATATTTTAGCTGAGAAAATAAATAAATCTAGAGATTTTTTAGCTTGTACTTCCTTATAAGTTTTTCAAAATATTTTAGTTGAAAAAGAAACTCACATTTTTATCAATGACTCCCAAGTATGAGATTAATAGTCTCAATAGTGATAATTGCTTTAAATGGATAACAAGCTAAGATACATAATAGACTTGTTCATCTTGAACTTGATCTAAAAAGATGGTTCTACTCAGCCCCTTCTAAACGTGAGAAGCCTATTGTTGGAGTTCATCTTATTAACTCTCTTCAAAAAGCCATTATGCATAAATAATTTATAGCTATTAAGGTAATTATAAACCAAGAATATATTTTGAAAATTCATATCATTAGTTGATGATGGAATGAGTATGAAATATATTAAAAAAAGAATTATTTGTTTTAAATATTTTAAAAAATCGCTTAAGGACTAACATCGATTGGTGGTAAATCAAATACACTATTATCATCTTTATCCCATAAGGCTGATTGTATGAGTACCAAATACACTATTATCTTGTGTCACTCTTTTCTTGCAAATTAAAATTTTTTCACAATATATGATTCCTATACTAACCTTTCTTTCGAAAATTATGCATATTGTCAAAATTGATAAATTTGATATGCATCGTAAAAAATTTGAAGAATAAGTTTTTTTTGGTTTATTACATATCCTAAAATTTTTTTCTTATGAAATAAATAAAATTCATTTCAAAGAATTACAAATTAAGTTTTCTTACAAAAGTGTTTGAAGTTAAAAACTATTTTAGAAAAACGCCAAATTGAAAAAGCTCTTGAAAAAAGTAAAAATTAAAATCGCTCAATTGGGTATTGAGAGGTTTGTTGTTTGTAAGGGAAGCCATAAATCTTATTGCTTTTTGAGGCGTGATCTCAGAATAAAATATTGAATTAATAAAAAATATGAAGTAATCAATACTATTCTAACATTAGAGTAACATATCAAAGTAATAATAAGGCTCTCAGTCCGACTTGAAAAAGTAATTTAGGCCACTAAGGATATAATTTATGTATTCAGAATTCCCCCTACTCTCATTACTCTATGAATCTTTATTAGAATTACCATTATAGTTAATCGCTTCTTTATCTTCCGTCTTCCTTAATTGTGTTAACATCCTCTCAACCTTCCTCATCCTTTTTTTCAACCATTTTTATTTTCTCTAATCAATAAAAAATTATTAATGACTTAAAATAATATTTATATTGATCATTATAATTTTAATTGCAAGAAATTTTATTGTAAGATTTTCAAATGCATTTTTTAGTTGATTGTTGATCTTGCTCTTTCCTCCTTCAATGTCAAGGTTGATGTCTTTCTCCTATAATTGTCATGGTGTAGCTTCATTATCATTCTCCACAAATCATTCATCATCTAATATCACATTATTACAAACTAATGAACCTTTATCCTCCTACAAAATATTTCTCAAATGTTTTTTTACCTCTTGTTATACATAATATAAATCAAGGAGTTTATTCTTAATGTAGGAAAAAAAAAATCTCCTCTTGGTATAAACTGTGTTCTTCATACTCCAAATTCATTTACATTTTAATAATGAACATGTAAGACAATATTTTTAATTACAAATTTTGTTAGTTTAGGGGTAACCATTACTAAATTATTTTAAAAAAAGTAATCCAAATTGTACATAAATTGAATGGAACCTAATTAATACTAAAAGTTGCTTCGATAACATTTTTCCATCATATTTTTGGTTTGTTGTACTACAAAATATATTTACTTTTTTTTTTTTATTGCTATGAGTTGAAGATCAGCTCTTGCCCTCTCCATTCAGTCAACAATCTATCTATATAATAGTAAAATCTTTATTTGATTTCTTGATTAGCTTAGTTATTTTCTCCGTATTGATGTTGAGGGTTTAGATAATAGCAATTGTGCTCAAAGGCCAATAGAACTAAGACTCATGTTTCTCATCTATAATTTTTCAAAAAATTTTAAGTTGAATTTTTCTGCTCCTAATTTTTTTGCTATCAACTCATTTACCGAATCCATTTCATTCTATATGAAACCAATGGTAATTGTTTTTTTTTTTTTTTTTTTGGGGGGGGGGGCTGTCTCTTAGAATTTATGAAAATGCTTAAAATTGTGTTCTTGATTTATTATTATTAGGTTTACTCGCTCAAATTCAAGTGTTATGTTGCTTATAGTATACTTTGTAGAACCAAGTGTAATGTAGAAAATCTAATTCTTATGAATTTTAATAGCTCATTTTAAAAAAAATTTCTCATCAAGTCAAAATTTAACTATTATTGTAAATGAATTTTGCATATCTTCTCATTTTTAGTCTAGGCTTATTTACTCATCAAGTCAAAATTTTAATAGCCAGCTTTCCAAAATTTTCAAGAATCAAGTCAATACAATGTGTGGGTTATGAAGTGTATCAATATGCTTTAGTCTCCATCATTTTATTTCTCACCACATTGTAAGCATTTGTCTTATCAATAATGACCTGAACTGCTAAATGCTATCTATTCTTCCTTATAACTCCATCAATAACTCTGAAAAATGTTCTCAAGTTTCTCACTTATTTTGTGCCTTTTCAATTGGCTTAAAAAAGGTATAGTAGGGATTATTTATTAGAATATTGATCAAAGTTCAATTTTAATATAAGTCAAAATATCACCATACAATTTTTTTGTACCCTTGTTTTTTTTATCTCTCTTCAATTACCTTTTTAATGTTTGTTGCTTAAAAATCCAAGCCCTAAGCCCATTAGTAGAGTTTTAAGGCCTCGATCATTAGAACCTGTAGATTATAAAACAAATCTTTGACATAGGATGAGAAAATTCTCACATTAAATGGAATTGCCTTCTTATTGAAGAGCCCTCCAATGTTCACACAAACATGCTTGCAAGCCTCTTATTCCGTTTGCAGATATATTCTATTGATTACATCATTCAGATCACTCTTCTCATTCATTATATATTAACCTATAGGTCATCTTTGCCACTAGCTTCTATCATGATAATATATGCTATCAACTCAATCACCAAATCATCATTATATCAAATGCTTTGGCATATACACTTTGTTAATATAAGCATGACATACCTCCTTCTCCTCATTAGGCACTTTAGCACCTTGTGCAATATTCCTATGAGAATATAAAAAATGTTCATTCTTGATTACATCAGTTTTAAAAACTATCTTAATGACGGCCCTTCAAATAGGTGCATGTACTATGCTCCTGCCAATTTGCATTTCTACACTACTTTCAATTTAGATCTTTAAGCTTTTGTCAGAAACTCTAACCATTTTAGAAAAATCTAAACTAAAAATTTTCATCCACAGAGAGATTAGTAAATACAAAAGTTCAAAAACAGAAATAAATAAATAAATAAATAAATAAACAAATAAACAAAGCAAACAAAAAACCTTAAAGTTAAGAGAAAAAAATGCAGATAATTGGGATAATGGAGGTGTGAGCTGAGAGGAGAGGTGATGGAGCATGGTTGGGCAACGCAACAGTGACAATGAGGTGTGAGTTGAGAGGATTAGACAGGCCCCAAGCGTGTGTGCTAATTGGGATAACAAGGGAGTTTGGATATATTTTTTATTCATATATATTTTTTTAAATAACCAAAAACCATAACATCTATAGC
The DNA here is from genome assembly GCA_003013225.1 of Phalaenopsis aphrodite. Lineage (NCBI taxonomy): Eukaryota > Viridiplantae > Streptophyta > Magnoliopsida > Asparagales > Orchidaceae > Phalaenopsis > Phalaenopsis aphrodite. Next base: position 225,174 of record NEWO01000408.1, read on the forward strand.
ATGTTCTTATATTTTGTGCAAGGGCACACCTCAGCCTTTTTGAAGTGTACGTTTCATCAAGACATACTAAGCATACACTTCTTATTATGCAATTTTAAACATGAGGAACAAGATCTTTTTTATTCAAATATTCAAAATAAAATTTGTGGTGACAAATCTATTTGGTTTTTAGAATATATAAACTCATTTCATTGCTCTTCTTCACAAATACATTTTTGATGAAAGAAATATTTCTTCCAGATTAGGAAAATGCGAATTTTGTAGAGCTTTATAAAAATTAACTCAATGTTCTCTTGGCTAAAAGTCGTATTCATGAATTCAACTTCCGATAGAGTTGTATTACCTTCTACACTATGAAGGCCATGAAGAAGAAGCATGAAAAACTAGATTAGTTATTAGTTACACACCTCTTAACAAAATTCTTGATTGTATTAAATATCATATCCGAAATAAGAAATTTTTTTTTTATATATTCTACTTAAAATGGAGTTGTACTTCCTTTTTTGTTATGAATGTCATCAAGGAGTGTGCAGAACTTACACTAGTTATTAGTTGCAAACTTCTTAAAAAAGTGCTTATATTGATTAGCTATCATATTCTTAACAAGAAAAATTTAATCAATTGTAATTCCTTAAAAATTTATTTTAATTTTTGTTTATTGTCACCTCTTAACAAAATTCTTGAATGTATTAAATATCATATCCAAAATAAGAAAAAATTGTTTATATATTCTACTCATAATGGAGTTGTACTACTTTTTTTGTTATGAACATCATCAAGGAGTGTGCAGAACTTTTGCAAATTTCTTTAAAAAGTGCTTATATGGATTAGATATTATATTCTTAACAAGAAAAAAATTATCAATTGTAATTTTGTTTAAATTTATTTTATTTTTGTTTATTATCACATTCAAATTCAGCAATAGGATTGTTGTAAAATTTTTTAATTATTCCATTCGATTGTAAAATTTTTTAATCATTCCATTCGATTATTATGGATAAAATGCTATGTTGTAGGTTAAATAATGTACTAAGTGAATTTTTTATTATTATGAATGAAATTTAATCGCTTATTCATAATCATATTTTTGTGTATATCATTTATGTTTTATTGTTATGGAATAGGTTTGATGATCATTTCAAATGCATTGAAGTTTTCAAATGGTCAAGTAATTAAAACCTGGCTAGTTATATCTGCACCTAAAATGAAATTATTATTAATCAAAATTTTATTTTTAGTCTATGATATAACTAATGTTATAATTATTTCTATTATTCATAGCATTTGTTTTGCTTCTAAAATTTTTTAATGATTCTTGGACTTACTAGATTATAACTATTTTTAGGCTTTCTTAATTATGTTGTTGAATTTAAATAAAATTAGCAATCACTGTTGCCATTTTTCATTATAATTGTAAGAAAAATGCACCATCTTGGACAGAAACTCATGCTCTAGTAGTCTCAAAAGATTGACAACGGTATAGAAATCTTCTTTTCTCGTAGAGAGATATGATTGCTGTCCGGTCAAATCTATAGTATAGAAAGATGGTAAACATGTAGCATCCAAGTCAGATTTCTGTTGGTTGACAAGCCGAATTATTTTTCTTCAATTTTGATGTTAAATATATTCAATGAACATTTAATTTTTTATCTGATTTTCTAATTCAAGGATTTATTTAGGGTGATAGAGTAGATTTCTGTAAAAGGCAAGGAGGTCATGATCCCCCTAAAGAATAGTCAAAGTCACATATGCAAAGGATACTCCTTGGATTGAATTTTTTTCTTCAACTGCAAGGCATTAGTCCTAGTAAATTAAGTAGAGGGTAGTGTCTTGTTTATTTCTTTATTAAGTATCAAATCCAATGAATATGGTTTCTACTTGTTGCAGTCATCTTAAACGATTATGTATTCAGAGGCAACTATTGCTTAAATGGTGCGACAATTCTATGTTAATGGAGAATTTTTGAACCGGACCATTATTCCTACACCATCCTGATACGATTAAGATATGTGGTTGATTCTATTGTAAAACAAACAATATTTCCTGCCCAAGGTTAGTAATAATTATGCTAACATAACTTATATGAGCCCATGGTTTATAACAAAAAATTCTATATTTTGTTTTATTCCTATGTCTTGGTTGCCCACTCATAAGTGTATCCCATTAAAAGAAATCCTTTTTGGATTAGCCTCTTAGGAAATTTTTGTTTTTTGTTTTTTGCAAAGCAAATGCTTTATTGTTCTTTTGTAGAAATAGATTTTTTTATGCTGGTTTTCTAGTAATTTTTTAGTTAGTTTCGGGAAATAGAGTGCTTCTTGTTACTTCTGAAGTGTGCTTTCAACTTTAAATTATTTTTTAAGTTGTTCATAAGTAAAGAGCTTGCTTTGTTCAAGTTAGTTGGCTTTTATATTTATTAAATGCTTTTGATATTAGAGCTACATCGAGTTGAATTTGCTTTAAAAACTCTATAAATGAATAATCTTAGTATAAGGAATTCATGTTTTGGTGTCAGAGTATGTGGAGCTCGCTAAATTAGCTTTATTTGAATAAGTGTCTGTTGATCCTATAATTGAATCTCAGATAATGCGTAGTTTCCATTTGTCTAATAGTCATTTTTTATGTCCTCGTAGAAGAAGCTCTTCTCCAGCTTCATCTGAAATGAATTTCAATTTTAATGGGTTTCCTACTAGGTAGCATTGCTAGAAATCTTAGAATACAAGAACTGCTTAAACCTAATTATCATAACTGCTATCTGTAGTGTGAGAACACTAGGCTCTTGCCGAAAGATTTGAGTGATAGAAATATTTTGATAAATTGTATTTTCATAATTGTAATGACAAAGGTGCCATCTGCTTTTTATTAACAAGTATATTCAAAGTTATAACCAAAAAATTGAATCTCGTACCAATATGATATCCATAAAGTGGCAATTGTTGAAGCTGATGTGATTGTTGAAAAATGTTAAAGGTGATGTCATTGAATATATTTATCCTATGTTAATTTTCAAGAAGAGATGATAAACATGACAATTTAAAAATGTTAAATCTTAGATAAAATTACTACTGATACAAACCCCCCCATATAGGATTCTTTACTATTGGAAAATTTTAAATTTTATTAACAGTAACATCCAAATCTTGTCTACCTTTCTGTTTAAATTAAAACTAAGATTGATTTTTTTTTTTTTTTGTTCTTTTGCATCTTTTAAAAATTTGGAAGCAAAATAAGTGATGGGAGAACTTATTATCTTACCCTATAATTGAACCACCTCTTGCTGATTTCAATTAATTACAAGAAAAATTTAGTACACTACAATTAGAGAAACAATTAAACCCTTTTTGGAGAACATTCTTAAAATTTTTAAATCCTATCTTTTCATTCCCCAAAAAGAAAGACACTATTATCATTGTCATCCATCTATGAACTTCCATCATGAACTAAGTAATAATGTGAATTTAATGGATTTAAAATCTTTGAATGAACTGATGGATGTATTGACAAATTGCTTGTAAGAAAGAAACGTGATTACTATGCTCATCCTTTAGGTATGATTTTGGTCAACTATTGGGCTTGGCCAAGCATTGTTGCAAGTAATTTATATGGTAAACCCTAAATGCAAGTATTTATGCATTTTTGTGATCATGAAACAGATCACAAGGGAATTTCTTTCATTATCTTATTTTTGGAGAGAAGATATGGCGCAGACTTGGAACTTCTACTTCTTGTGGAGTCATTAGTCCTAGGAAATTATTTAAAGAGCGGAGTCTTGCTCTTTTTTTTATGGATTGTTAAATTTCATGAGTATGATCATGAAATTTTTTTTATTTTTTGGTCATGATCATCTAAATTGACTATCTAGTCGCGAGGCAATGAGCGCTCAAGTGTGGTCACAAATTAATGTGAATGAAAATTTTCTATCACAAAAAAGATGTAATCAAGTCTTATCTTGAGCGGATCAAACGACAACCTATTGATTATACATTTTCCACTTAAAAATAAAAATCCATGTAATTTCAAAGAGGAATCCCCATCAAACTTCTACTCAGATTATACTATGGATGCTTCAATAATATATGTTATTTGCTACTAAACTCCTACCCGTGAAGATGAAGATATCCCATAGGAAGGTATGATGAGAAATCTTGAGTTGGTGATGAAACTTAAGTTGAACGCTGGTTTGAAGTTTAGTTTGAAAATTTGAAATTATTTGCATTTAAGCTATCATGATCCATGCGCACCCCATTGGAGAATTTTGAGCCAAACTTTTTTTCCCTCCATAATCTCTATACAAATCAAGACTGGTGGTTGGTTCCACTGTAAAGTAAGCCTTTATTCCTACCCAATGGACAACAATAATTCTGCTAAAATGACTTACGGGACCTAAATTTTAATCACTTAGGCGTCAAACATTGCATTGAGCCTTAGGGAGCCATCCATCAAAGAAATTCCTGTTCTTTCCATATTTGTTAAGCAGATGGTGTACTTTTCCTTTACAAAAATAGATTCCCTATACCAGTTCTGTAAATTAGTGTTTTAGAAGTTCAAGGTCTTTGGTATGCTTCTCCATAAATAGGTTTGTACTGTCATAAATGAATTTGGAGTAAGTTTATGGTTTTAGTGTCTTTTCCTGCCTTCTTTTTTCTTCGATGCCCATCATATAAATTTTTGAGGTGCTTAATCAAGTTTTCTTATGATTAATAAAAACATTGTGAATATCATTTCGCTACACTTGAAAGTCAAAATGTGCATTCATAGTGGATCTTCTAGGCATAATAACATTTTATTTTCTACCGTGATTTTGGAAAACCAAAATTCCATTGTCCCCACTCAAAAGTGAAGCTCATACTTAAATATAGGCATTGCTTCTATTGCTACATATAAATCCAAGTACTTATTGAAACATTTAGCAGTCGTTTGGGATCATTTTTTATTTGTTGTTTTATTTTATTTAATATTTATACTTAAAATAAATCATATTTGATATGCTATACCATGTTTTACTTTTTCTAAAAGCACTAAAAACAACTTTGAGATATTTTGAATGTTTTTAAAAGCAAGCAATTTTTTTTTAATAAAATATAGAAGCCCGTAAAATTTGTACTAAATAAATATGTTATTAAAAAAAATAAAAGTGATCCCAAATAGGCTCTTAGCTTCTAAGTAATATAACATTTGGTAAGGAATTAATTATTTTCCGCAGCTTAGGCACTTCTATTTATTCTTCAAGCAATTAGCTTTGCTCTGCTAATTTCTGATATGAACTTCCTATAGTGGTTGTGTGTGTGTGTGTTTTTTTTTAAATTTTTTTTAATTTATATGAACTCGAACAATTTGGGAACTTTAATGAATGAAAGTTTCCATAACCATTCCTCAAGGCTGATAACGTGAACAATTTGGTACATTTTTTGCTGTTTACATATGAGAGCAAACTGATAAATCTAAATTTCTTTTATTATGCATTCAATTTGTTAAACTCTTTCCGCTCTTAGCTTCTTGGTAGAATTCATTCCTTTATCTGATTTAAATATTTTCAAATATTATAATTGCATTTAACAATTGGGAAATTTACATATGTACCACGCTATCCTCATGTGTTTACATATTTACTCATGTACTTACATATCTAACACCCACAGTTTGATATTTACACTTAAAACACTTCCGTGTCATAAATCTATGCATGGTGTATCTTACTTTTAAAAAGATAGTGATGGTAGTATTTTTGATGTGATGTTAGAGATTTGAATGTTATGCAATGTAAATATAGATGCTTAGGCGTTAGGTAAATACATGATAATTGTATGGCATATTTCGAGCTCTTTCATTGTAATAAAACTAACATCCTGGTTTAATATTTCTGTGCTTTTGCAGCTTCAGGCAACATTCGCCAACTTTACTGCTTACAGGGAGACTGAAGTGTCACCAAACCCTGAAATACCTCATTTGCTTAGAAAGCTCCCTTTCCATTCATTTTGCCACACTCGAGTAACTTTATTTAGCTTTGAATCCGAGTTCTCATTTTTTCGGTGGTAAGCGGCGTGAAATCTTTCTTCTTTCGTGTTGTTAACTGTATTATTAATCTTCTTGTAGAAACTGCAGTTTTCTTCTCTTTATTATATATTTTTTCTTGGTGGTGGGGCAGTGAGTCATTTAGTTGTTGTAGGGAAATGAAGCAAATTAGGTGATCTTTGAAGTGTCATTGCCATATACAGATTGGTGAGCATCACCAGACCTGAGTTCCTTGAAAACCTGTTATGGTAATGCCGCTGATTCCCTGTGTAATGAAAAACTTGTATAGTGTATTTGAAATGTGACTGATCATGTTTGTTCGTAATGGAAGTAAATCATTGTTTTTTAACTTTTATCAGTGCCTCGTATCTGAAATTAGCAAGTTTTGATATGATTTTAAAACCGTTGCAGTGATACCATTTTTGGCTTAATTTGCTGATAGATTAAACTCTTATGATATGTTTGGGGTAACTACAATTTATTGAATAATTTGCTGATAAGTTAAGTTCGGTGGCAATTACAAATTTTTATTTTTATTTTTAAAAAAGTCAGACCACAGCTAAAAAACTGTCACATGTTATTTTCAGCGTTTTTAAAATGTCACCGCACCAAACAAGCTACTCCAGACATATCTTTAATTTGATGCAGGCACTTGCTTTAGAATTAATATTAGGCCTTTCGATAATTTTCAAATGTTTTACTCTATTCAAGCTAATCATAAATTATGCTTTTTTAAAGTGGTTCTGTTTTAAGTTTTTTTTTTTTTTTTTTTTACTTTTTTGAATCTAATATAAAGTTCAAAATGATATGCATAATGTTTGTCATTTATTTATGAAATGATGCTTGTAGGTGCATCAGTTATTTGCTTTCAAATCTGTCGTGAACTAAAATTTTGTTGTCGTATGGGTTTTTTAGTCATGATAGAAGATTTGTTTTATTTAAAGATTTACCTGCGTTGAACTCAGCCGTGTATTAACAAATTTAACACCTAAATTTTAGAGTTTTATTTCTTACACAACTAATACTTAGTGGAAGATTTATTTATATATGATTTAATTCGTATGTATTTAAATATCTAACATCAAAATTCTAATATTTACATGCAAATGGCCTTATTTATCCATGAAGTGTATTTTACTTTTGTAAAATGTAAAAATGATGTCATTTCATATTTAATATGAAAGATTTATGTTGTAAAGGTATTAAAAGTGAAATTATTAATGTTTATTTTATTCTAATATATATATATATATATATATATATATATATATATATATATATATATATATATATATATATATATATATATATATATATATAAAGGGTAAAATATTTATATAAATTGAAAGTAAAAAAAAATAGCTGAAGATATGCATGTATATCTTGATTAAATATTGTTAAAAAAAAAATACTAGACAAAATAAACATGGATGTGGTAGCTAGCTATAATGAGTGGAATTTACATGTTCTCAGCTCCCTTCCACCATTGAGAATTATGTTGGATCTTAAGGTGGGTAGTTATGTGATTTAAGCAGCAAATTTTATTGATTTTATTCTAGAGGATCAGTAAAAGCAGCAATCAAATTTTTTTGCAGAGCCTGATTGATGACAAAGTCCCACCACCGCGGCAATTTTTACGTACGTTAAATGAGTGACTGTTATAATATCCTCTCTGTTTCTTCAATCCATCAGAGACTCTTCACAGTAATATTTGCTCCATTCTGGCTGCTTGATTCGAGCATTGCTTCCAAAACGGCAATATCTCTAACACCCTCTAAATATGAACTACGAGGTTCAGCTTCGTACCTGGTTGTTTCTTGCTGCACAAAAAAATCAATCATAATAAACAAAGAATTAGCTTATTAATTATGAGGCAGGCACTCTTACTCTTATCCATGAACAATATTATTAGAACTTATGGAGGGGAATATGATATTCAATGCACACATATATACTACAATTGAGTCAAACGCGACCGAATCAAACACTCGAACTAAATAAAATGTTTGGCTCGTTAAGTAAATGGGCTTACAAAACTTTATTTTATGTTTGCCTAGACTTGCTCCATGATCTGCAATGCTTGTGTTTACACGCCAAGAGCTGTACATGTATTTTTTGGCTTTCATTACAAACTTCTACGCACGAATGCACAGAGGAAATGCCTTTCAGGGTTGCAGGAAATAAATTGACTTGATGATCAGTTTTATTAGCAATGGGCCACGCCTATGATGATTTGATCTTATCTGCTAACAGTACAAACACATGTGCTTCAATGCGTTGCGTATTTGGTTAAAAGTAAACTGAACCAGCCCAAGAAGTTGGATTCGAGCACTCAATCCGAACTCTTTTTGAAAGCACTTGAAGTTTCATGTGCGCTCAAATGATTTATTGGGAACCCATGTCGTGGCATCATTGCATGAATTGGAGACGGAGGAGGATATGATTAATTGCAGCAGATTGATATTTGAAGGAATAGGCTTGAGAAATAGTTAGAAGGGAGAAATGAAGAGATTCAAGACAGATTTTGGAAAGTAAATACTTAACATTTTCTTTAATGTAAAATGCAAGAATCTTACTCTCTTGTATGATGGCAAGATTTAAATGACATGAAGATGAATAGACTTTTTTCTCGTCTGCGATATGCAAGTGAAACTCTGCATGTCCTGCACAAGATTCTACATGAAGCTATACCTGTTATATTATATGATTAAATGGCACCTGATGATTGTAAATATGCATATGTTAAATGATCCAATGCATCATTTGAGATATGCAATACAAATATATATGGTCCTTGCCATTAATGTCATTGATCACTCAAAAAAGTGAACTCCTTCCATGTCAGCCTTTGTGGTACGAATGAGAAGTGTTTCTCTTAAGATAGTTTAGATTTGTTCCACCAAGATTTCCCATAATATTTGGTCAGGGTTTAATAATTTCTGTAATCAAAACTTTTTGAAAGCCAATGCACGGAGACTGTAAGCCCGGGACATGGACTTTCAATGGAACGCTCACCAATCGAAAGTAAATCTACCAACCAAAACCACAAAAAACAAAATACCAAGTCTTTCACAGCTTTTTAGAGCTTCTTCGAGTCAAGATGAAACATGAATAATCAATCATGGCATGCCTCATATCTATTGTTGGTCGGTCCAGTACTGTAATAACTAATAATAATGCTACTAATAGAGGAATTTCATAATGACTGGGAATGGTTTGATGGGTTCGTCATTAGCAGACAAACATTGCAATTCAAACCAAAAGCGAGTGGAGCCGGCGAGAGCGATGAGAGTGAGATAGAGAAGGGGCTAGTGACTCGTGAATGTTTCGTGCAAGGAAGACAATTTAGCATTGTTGACACCGAGTCAAATCCGAAGGAAGTACGTCAGCATGCGTGTGTGAAGATACTCTTGCTCAGGAGACACGCTAGGTGCAAGTATGAAGTCCCATGCAAACTCGCGTACAGGAGTCACCAATACGTGGCCGAACTAATCAACAATGAAATAAGCTTAGAATTTTATAATGTTTTCTAAGAATGATTAATTAATTAAAAAGTTATTAAATGCCAATATATGGTCTTATTTAAAAAAATCAGAAATCGGTGCAAGAGATTATTTGTATTGAAGAAATAAGAAAGTTTACGACAATAAATATTGATGTTTATTTGAAATTTTATTTATAATTAGTTTAATTTTAAATTAGAAAGTATTAATAATAATTTTTTTAATGAGTTATAATGATGTGTGTTGATTGAAAGATTTGAAAAAATAATTGAATTTATACGAGAAAAAAAAAAAGATAGCAATTGAGATAAGTCAATCATGTGCTTATATTATGTTGATTAAATATTTAATAAATACTTAGAAGTTTTTGAAAATCACACTGAACAACTGGATGAATGAATGGTTCAAGGTTCGTTGGTTTGACAGGTATTGAACCGGGTGGCATAATAATTAATAAATATAATAATTAATTAAATATAATAATTTATTAAATATAATCTAAATAATATCATAATAATATAATAATGTAAATATAAAAAATAAATGAAATAAATAAAATCCTTTTGAGTGACTCTATTCAGAAAAAAAATACTCTCTTCCATAAGGCAGCTCACTCTTTCGCAAAAATATTTAGTATTAAGAGAATAATAATAATAAAATCTCTCTCTCCTCTCTCACAATAAAATTAACTTTACTTCAAAGAATAATCATCCTTTTTCTTAGAATTCATATTAAAGTGTCCATAAGGATTTAATTATTGACTACATTGTTGTAAATTTAATGTGTTATTTAACTATTTCTTTAAGAAAAAGTCAATTAAACTAAAATGATTGACATGAGATATTATGTCTATCACAGAAGTTGTTCAAGTAAAAATAGATATTAAATATTATTATTTTATGTTTAGTTTTCTTTCATTAGTATTGTTACTATTATTTGACCGTCTGTTCCTGCCTTGATATTTCAAATTTCTAGGTCGAATTATGACAAGTGATAAAGACATAATTAGTTTTGTTATAATAAAAAAGTGTCATTTTGTTGATTTAGAAATTTATCAAAAGAAAAAATTACTACTTTATTTTAGTTTAATTGAATTGTTTTATTTTTATTTCAAAAAATAAGGATAATTAAGAAGTAAGACAATAATATAAAGAGAGTTGAAATATCGTGGAATATCACTATTAATATTGATGTTTTTAATCAGATGATTGTCGTAACTAAATGAAAAAATTTCAGTCTCAAATCAGTAGTTTTCAAGGAACAAAGATGAATAAATATTTAAAGATATCTTAGGGTATGAGATCACTCTCGACTTTGGAAGAGGAAGTTCAATAGAAACAAAAAATTGATGGTGAGGATGGAGAAAATTATAAATGGTACATGTCCACTAGAAGGAAGAGTTACATTTTATACTTTTGTCTTTATATGGTAGCAAGAGTTGTTACAAGAGAAGTTCGGTGGAGACCTAGTCATTTAGGCAATAGAAGAAATTTGCAACACATTTAGAGATTGGTTTGTAGCATATTTAATTAGGAAAAGATGTAGAAGTTTATTAGATTGTTTCAAGGTGGTCATTCGATCATGCAGTATAAAGCTGAGTTAACTATAACCTCGAATTATACACCGCAACTAATTTCAATTACATATGAGAAATGACAGGTTCTTTCTGAATTAAATGATATAATTAGACGGTCATTGATGCCCATTAGGATTGATGACTATTCTATATTGGAAGAGATAGCTAGAATGATTGATTTGGACTTACAAGCTACTCAAAGGAGTAGATTTTCAAAAACGAGAGTAAGGGTGAGTAATAGTTTCATAAGGGTGAGTATCTATCTGAATCTGATACTTATTTTCGGTGTCACCCACTAAAACACGAGGAATTGCCCTACTTTGGGATAGAGAACAGAGCTCTAACAGAGATAGGGCCAATGTTACATCATGTTAGAGAACTTTTGACAGACATATGATAGTTGAGTCTATAGGATCAATGTCAAATCAAAGTCAAACCCAACAGAACATTCAATCCATGATATATGCATTATCAAAGCAATAAGTTAAGGACTCACTTCATGTAATCAACAATATATTTTGCATCCAAAAAATTTTAATTGCATTAGAGTACATTTCATTCATAATATCATATACTCAATTACATATTAAATAACTCATTTTGAGTGTTTAATCATTCTTATGTTATTATAAGTATAATATCTCTCTAGAATAGACTAATATGAATACCATTTAATACAGGGACAGCTCACTCATTGAATGTAGAAGATTTAATTAGACTAATAAATTTGAATATTATAGTAATGTTAATAATTTTCTCTGTTAAAATGTCAAGTAAATTTGAATATTTGTAAAAGAAATTTTGATGCATTATTATTATTATTATTATTATTATTATTATTATTTGTATTTAGAGGCACAAACAATTATATTGTTATTCGATGAATATGATGCAAACTTAGGTATGGATTGATTTCTAACAACCATAGATTGTAATAAGAAGACAGCTAAAATAAACATATCTAGAAAGGACATCAAATTTTGTGACGGTAGAGTTGATATCTATGATAATCATATATTTGAAGGCTTTTAAATTATTAAACTAGAAAAATTAAGATAATTTTGTTCAAGTGAAGGATCACAAAGAAGTGGAACAATATGGTGAGATTCCAGTGGTAAAAGAATATGCATATATTTTTTTATATGATTTATCTGGAGTTTTACCAGTTGGGGAGACAAATTTTATTATTGAGTTTTTGTTAGAGTCTGAGCCAATAACTATAATATTGTACAAAATGATAATTAAAAAATAGGAAATAAATTACCGGAACTATTAGATAAGAGGTTTAGCAAGCCTAGCACATCAGTTTAGAGAAGACCAATATTATTTGTAAAGAAAAAGAATAAGAGTCCAGGGTATATATATTTATTGCAGAGATTAGATAAGCTCACTGTCAAGAATAATATTCATTGCAATAAATTAATGATTTATTTGATAAATTAGAAGGGACTTCAACATTTTCAAAAATAAATATGAGATTGGTTTATCACCCATTGAGGATAAAAGTAGAAGACATAACAAAAAATGCATTCAAAATTAGATATGTGTACTAATAATGATGTGAATTAACTGATGCTTTAACAATTTTAATGGATCAAATGAATAAAAAATTCAAGCAATTTTTAGATATATTTGTGATACATTTTATAGATGATATTTTGGTATACTCAAAAGATTAAGGTTGTCGTCTTATTTGTACTAAAGGAAAAAAAGTAATATACAAAATTTTCTGCGTAAATTTTTATTGAGTGTCACTTTCAATGGGCACATAATTAGTGGAGAGGTTATATTAATAAGTCAGAAAATGTCAAGACAATTACATATTGGTAGGTAGGCCAAGCTTGAGCGAGCTCAGGCTTGGCTCGTGTTCAGCTCATTTGAAATAGCTCGTGTTCGAAATCGGCTCGTGAATAGTGTGTTCGTGTTGGGCTCGATTTAAATATTCGTGTTCGTGTTCGGCTCGTGTTCGGCTCGAAATTGGCTCATTAAAATTAAATTAAAAAAAATAGATATAAAGTGTGAGATTCAAACCCAAACCAAATGTATATAAAAGAAGACACTAAGCACATTATCAAATGAGCTATTATGATTTAAATTTAGATATAAATATATATAATATATTATTATATAAAAAAAATATATAATATATTATTATATAAATATTTATATAATTTTTTTTATTTCGAGCTAAAACGTGTCAAACACGAGCGAACAAAGAGCTGTTCGTGTTTGGCTCATTTATAATTCGAGCTTTAAAAACTAGTTCGTGTTCGACTCGTTCGTTAAGTAAACAAACCGAACACGAGCTACTTAATGAGTCAAACACGAGCTGTTCGCGAACAATGAGCTTTTTTGACAACCTTATTGGTAGGGTTGTAAATGAACGAATGCACTTTATGAACAACTCAAACTTGACAAGATTAAAACTCAATCATGTTAGTTCAAATTAGAAAATAAACAAGCTTTAACAACTTTTAAAAGTTCAAAGCTTAAATGAACTAAATATGAACATAGTCGAACTTGTTCATTTATGTTCGCGTACAAACTCGTTTGTTGTTCAACAAGTAACTTGTTAAGTGCTCAATATTATACTCAATAACAGCTCGTATCATGTATAATATATCATTTAAATAAAATTTAATTAACTAGAATATTAAATGGTTTGTTGATAGCTTGATGATAGATCGTATCATATATGATATATAAATACTCAAATATTAAGCTTGTCGGTTTTAAAGTTGTCATTTTTAGTTTTTTGGTAGGATTTATGTTAAGTCATGCTTAAATGCTACACAAATCATTCTACTAAACAACCCTTTAATAGGGAATTTATGACAAAATGAAGTAGAAATGAGATTTAAGATATTGTAGGGTTTAGAGTTTTTAATCAATAAATTTATAGTTGATCAAATTTACAAAATTATTTATTGATTTTTTTATATGAAAATCTAAATACTCCTTTAAATTTTTAGCTTGTTCACTTCTCTTAAACAATTCAAATACAAATCAAGTTTCAATATTGAAATTTTTAAACAAGTCAAACTTGAACAATATATGAAAACTCGAAGTAAACTCAAGTTAAACATGAACAACTTATAATTATACTAAGCCAAGTCCGAACTATGATATACTCAACCCAACTCGACTCGATTACAACACTAGATATTGGCAAAGACCAATAACTATCACAAAAATTAGTAGTTTTCTAAGTCTTGATAGTTATTATAAAAGATTTGTTAAAGAATTTTCTTAGATTGATATGTTGTTTTCAAGATTAGCTTAGAAGTTAGTAAAATTTGAATGAAAACATTGTTGTGATGAGGCATTTCAAAGTTGAGAATTTACATAACGATTGTCTGAGTTTTAGTAATTCCTTCAGGATCAAACTGATTCCAAATTTATAATGATGCATCATTAAAGAGATTGGAATGTGTTCTAATGTAAAACGAAAAAAATCATTGCTTATGCTTCAAAATAAATAAAAAAAAAAGATTTGTGAAAGAATCTATACCACACATGAATTAGAGCTTATAGTAGCGCAAATTTGGATGCATGACTTATATAAAGTCAAATGTGAATTCTTCATCGATCAGAAGAATTTGAAATATATATATTCACTCATAAAGAAAATTTAATCTGAGAAAAAGAAGATGACTATAATTTATTAAAAATTATGATTTGAATATTTAGTATCATCTAGGAAAGCCCGATGTTGGAGATGTACCAAGCGGGAAGGTTTCAGGTAATTAAATTGGTTGTGTGCTCAATAAGAGAACGTTTAATTAAATATATGGAAATACTAAAGTTGTCAGTGATTGAAAATAGTGATGAATATTGTTCAATTAAATCAAATAATAGTTCAGTTTACTTTTGAAGGGTAGAATTAGAGATTCACTAGCTAGAGATACTACTGTTCAGAAGATCTTAGAGCAAGTCATGTCAAACAATTCAAAGATATAATTGACTAATGGGGATGAATTGTTGACTTACAAAAGCATGATTTGTGTTAAAAATGATGAAAAATTGAGAAACAAAATCATAGAAGAATTCAAGAACTAATAAAATGTACCGAGAGCTCAATAAAATATTTTAGTGGTCTGGATTGAAAAATAATGTTACAGAATTTGTGGCTAAGTGTCTTAAATGTTAGTGAAGGCTGAACATCATAAGTCAGGTGGTCCATTACAACCATCACCAAAATTTGTAAGATCTAATCCTTTTATGAGTTTTCGACTTTAGTGAAGGATGGAAGTAAGATTTATTTTTAATAAAATTTGCTTCTAACCACAAGTTTCACAAGACAATCATGACTAAGGCTAGTGACGAAAGCAACAAGATCGAAACAACCATGCACTCGTGCGTCGTTTCATATCGTATGTCTAATATAGGCGGTGTAGTGATTGATCTCAATGCTTATAGTTATCCCCAAGGTTCAATGAGTGAATGAAGCATTTATCGTACCCGGATAGAGGTGATGGTCTTCCTCTGACGTCTCCAAGACGACCATAAAAAATAGAATTGATAGACGTGTCATAGTTTAGATTTGTCTAATGCGACTTATAGTTTTCCACCATTTATGATGTTTGAGATCCTTCAAAGTTAATCTATTTTGGTAGGTCCAATTGTGTCCAAATCAGTCTCTAGCATGCAAACATTAAAATGGCTCTATATAAAACTTTTTATGGAAGAAAATACATGGCACCATTGTGTTGGGTTGAAACAAGAGAAAAATGTTATTGATGTTTATTTAATGGATGATGCTGAGAAAATTCTTAATCAGAGATAGATCAAGGGCTATATAAGATATACAACAGAAATACCATGACATTCGACACAACCCAATTAGATTTGAGGCTGGAGATTTTATTTTCATCAAGATCAATCAATTGAATGATGTACAATGCTTTGGGGAAGACAATAATATTGAGTCCACGTTATGTAGGGTCATATGAGGTTGTTGAAAAGATTAGAATATGCTTTATAGATTAGCTCTACTAGAACATGTAGACAGTACATGATCTGCTTCATATCTTAGAAAATATATTATTGATAAATCGAGTAAAGTTATTGAAGATTTATTATATTCAGTCGGATTTGTCCTGTATAGAAGAGCCCGAGAGAATACTGAATTATGAAGTTAAAATACTACGTAGAAAATTTTCATTTGTAAAGATTTTATGTAAGCATGGTCTGAGAAAGATGTCATCTAGGAGAAAATATTATATATGCAAGACAGATGTCTAAATCTCTTTGATTAACATATGATTATATTTTTTATAGTAAATTCCAAATTTTGATGATGGAATTTTTAAAATAAGTGAAGGTTGTAAGAACTAAAAATAATAATAATTATAATAAAAGAGAAAATTCGTAATGATAGGGTCGGTTTGAACGGTTTGATGGTTTCTTCATTGGGAGACAAACATCTAGGTTTAACCAGAGGCGAGTATTGACGGAGAGAGCAAGGAAAATGTGAGATAGAAACAAGGTGAGTGACTCGCACGTGCCTTTTACAAGGAAGACAACGATTGACACTTTTCGTCGAATTGTAAGGGAGGAAGCATGTTGGGTGCGCCCATGATTGAAGGTCAACTCTCCTATAGGAGGTGAGCCATGCGATAAAGATTGGAGACACGACCAATGTTTTAAAAGATGTGGGCGTTGGGCAGTTGGGCGAGGCATAAGTCACACAATATAAAAAAAATGAATAATATTAAGGAACAAAATAAACTATTTGTGCATAAAATTAAACACAAACAAAACAAGTCTTTTAGGATTAGAATCTTCAAGATACTGGCAATAATCTACCAAAAAAATAGAAACATGTAAAAATAAGTAAACATGTTTGAGCTAAAAAAAATTATGATCATTTGATCTCAATCCTTGAAGGTTATTCATTCTTAAAATTCATCATCAAAATTTTCTTTTTTTTCACCAATAGTTGTGTCCAAATCACAACTAGGTCCTTCATATTCTCCGCATTCATTGTTTACTTCATTGAAATCATCATCATGTTCAATTTCAGGTGCATTCATAATTTGTTTCTTCTTATCGTTATTGCCTAAATTACAAAAACAAAATAATATTTGTAAATATTTAGGAACTTTTTTCTTTAAGAAATTAAGAATGCATATTTATGTAAATAACAATTAAATGTAAATATCCAACTTGTTCTTTAATTCAACTTTCTTTTCTTGTGAGAATATGTTATGAAAATGTCTTATCTTTCTTGTGTAATATTTTGTGATTCTTTATTTGTATTTGTCGTGGGCACATTTTTTATTACATCAACATCAAAAACATGTTCATCTTCATTCATCCAAGAAGGTTCTTGTGGAAGCACTGGATTTTCTTTCTCAACTATCCACTCATCATCGGAGTCTATATCATTTATCAGTATTAGATCGAAGTCTTGTTTTTTTCTTATACTTCTCTCCCTCAATCTAGCATTGTATCTTACATATACCAGGGCATTCAACTTCTTGTGCTCCAACCTATTGCTCTTCTTAGTATGAATATAAGATAAAAATATTACTTTTAAGAGGTGATTATGAAAACAAATAGTACTAATTTTAACTTTTAAGAAATAATGAAATTATTACCGATTCAAAAGTGCTACAATTTCTTTCACAACCTGATGAACTGCATGTGAGGCTAAGAACTCGAATCGCAAATTCATTAACTCAAGTGTTTTCCCACCAAATATCATCCACCAATCAGCAGAAATCTCAATTTTCTTGAATCTATAACAACTCTACTCTCACAGTCTCCTCGTAAATTATCATACAAGCCTAATTGAATATCAGCTTTAAGACAATCTTCATAGTCCAACATTCTTTCCATACAAGCAATAAACCCTTTTACCTCATCATCGTTAAAAAAATAATCCTCAAAGCAAAATTGAGGGTTTAAATAACAACCAACAGTATGTAGTGGTTTATGAACTTGGATTTCCCATCTTGCATCAATTTTCCTCCAAATAGGTACATACTTCTTTTCATTATGCCCACAATTAAAAATATTATTTTCTTTTGCTAAATCCATTAACTCATAAACATAACTCATGGTCGACCATTTTTTTCTGAGTCTACTTCTCTTAGAACATTTACAAGAGGCACAACACTTTTGATACAATAAGCAAGATGATCCTAAAAATGTGGATCAAACAAAATAAGAGCTCGAGCTTTTAGACCTTCCATCTTCTTTGTCCATTCACTAGAACACCAATCTTCTAAGGAGAACATTGTCTGAAGTAGTTGTTTCAGCTTGTAAATGCTTTGAAAAGTTAAATATGCCGTAGCAAACCGTGTGATGGCCGGACGAACGAGTTCCCTCTCGTTTGTAAAAGATCTCATCAAACCTAGAACTCATGTGTGCCCATAAATGAATTTTGCAACTTGTTTTGCTTTTGCAAGTGTGCTCTAGTAAATATTCAACTTTCCAATGTCTTCTAACATTAGGTCAATACAATGTTAGAGGAAGAAGAACAGAAAGAAGGAGAAGTCGGAGGAGAGGAAGGAAGAGGGAGAAAGAAGAAGAAAAAAGAAGAATAATAAGGAGAAGTCGGAAGAAACCTGTCGAGTTCAAACTCTGCGTGCGATGGAGGAAGCAAAGTACTTGTTGGGGATGACTACGTGTGGCCTGAATTGGATAGGTATTTAAAATTAAGAATTTTTCACATTTTTTTATCTATTACGAGGAGACGTCCACACAATTTACGCCAACCTTGTGGACTTGGGCAGAAAGCCTTGGCGGGGCGTGCCCAAAAAACATTTTTTTAAACAAAGGATACGACACTATCTACAAGTTGAATTTAAGGTGCCAAGCTCGGGAGCTGACACCAAGTGTAGTAATGAAACCCAGTACAAGATTGCATACGGGAGACACGATCTGAAACAGCCAAACCGAGCAACAATGAGGTGAGGTTAGGTTTTATTATGTTTTTCAAAATGAATAATTAATTGATAAGATATTAAAAGCTAATTTTAGGTTTTACATTTAAAAAATCAGGAAGCGTAGAAGAATATTCAAATTAGAGAAAAAAGAACAAAGCTTGTGACAATAAAGATTAGTGTTATTTAAAATTTATTTATAGACAATTTAATTTTAAGTTATTAAGTATTAATATTAGTTTTTTTTTATTAATTATAATCAGATGTGTGAATTAAAAGAATTGAAACAACCGTTAGTTTTATAGAAGAAATAAGATAAAAAGAAAATTTGAGGTAAGTGAATCATGTAACTACATTAGTTGATTAAATATTAAAATTTTGAAAACACGTGTATTAATGCTATAAATAGCATCTTTAATTTTTTCATTCGATGAAATTAATCAAAATAAATTTTTGTTGTGTTGAGAAAGAGTGAAGAGGCTAATATAAAGTCAAAAAAGCTTACAAGATCATTTTATAAGGTGAAAATAAAATGAGTAATTATTGTTTTATATATATTATTTTTTTTATTTTAAAAAATGTTTCATTTATTTCATATACGTTGGAAGTTTTAAAATATTTCTAAAAGTAAAAGGGAGTAAATGAAAGAAAATTAAATGACTATGTATTATTTTAAATTGTTTCACAAATTGCATTGTACAAAAATAAAAAAAGCTTGGGTTAAATAAATAAAGAGATTGAGTATCTTTTAAATGATATATAAATGGATACGTCAATGAGGAGTCAGTCCCTTATGCTACTTAGCTAGGGATGTGTTGACCTCATTTTTAGTGAGGTCTTAGCCTCCTAATGTTAGAACCTAGGATCTAGCCTTAGGAGTTCCTGGTTGACCATCCTAGCGGACTAGTAACGGAGCCCACCTCCCATAGAACTTCAAACCGCTTCTTTACTCATTTTTGTGAAAACTCGCACGAGTGGTCCCAAGCACTCAATTTCTAGTTGCAAGGGCTAAGGACCAACATGCAGAGNTGCAGAATTGGGCCTATTATCGGGGTCTACACTTTTCTCTTGGAATGTGTAGTATTCAGGGTGTCAGACACGATTATGCAAACTATTAGACGAATGAGATCTATTTGGTCTCATTTTAAAACATGCTATTTTCAAAACCTAAACTATATATCTATTATATTAAATTAAATTTCAAAAATTATTTTTATATTTCATATTTTCATAATCTAATATCTATCGAAAAAGTTGACCGACAGGATGCTATAATACCCACGCATGAATTTGAAAATGAAAATGTAAATGGTTTTAACTTGGTTTGTACAAATCTTTATAACGTGCTCCAAAGAGGACTTCTTAAAAGAATGGAAATTGTAAATGTTTCAAAAAATTAACTAAAAAAATAATATTAAAAAGTATTTATGAAAATAAAATTTTAAAACTTACTTTAAAAATTAATATCATTTTTGTTTTGAGCATTCATATTACAACACGTCCATAAAGATTGTGCATAGAAAAATAATACTTATTTATTAAGTTGTTGTAAACTTAATGTGTTATTTGCCCGTTTCTTTAAAAAAAAGCTCAATTAACTTATAAAGACTAAGATAAGAGATCATGTCTTTCGTAGAAGAAATTCAAGTGAATATAGATATTAGATATTGTTATTTTATGTATAGTTTTTTTCATTAGTATTGTTGCACAAATGAAAATCCATACGTTGGTTTGGATGATGTTTTATATTTTTTATGGTTTAGTGATTCTTTCTATTTAGGGAAACATTAGAGAGAGTCGTCTTAGATGGTATGGTCACACTAAACGCCGACCATCTGATGATCTGATTAGGAGAGTAGATGTTTTAGATTCGACTTATGTTAAGAAAGACAGAGGTAGACCTAGGAAGGCTTGGGCTTATTGTATAAAAAATGATCTTAATTTATAAGAACTAAATGAAAATATGACACTAAATAGGACGCAATGGAGAAAAATGATTCATGTAGCCGACCCCACATAGTGGGACTAAGGGTTCGTTTTTGTTGTTGTCGTTGTAGTGATTCTTTCTGTTTGGATGATTGTTATTGTGAATTATTATGATTGTTAATGATGAGTTACTATTGTCTGACTGTCTGTTCTTGCCTTGGTATTTGCAAGTTTTCAGGTCGTGACATCTAAATAGCAAGCAGTCATATTTATGTTAATGAAACATTCAACCAGACTAGTATGAACAAATCCCTGCCAATGAATAAATTTAAATCACACCACAAAATCAACATTACCACCACGATATGCACAATATATCTGAAAGGAGGCAACCGTGATTGATAATAGATTTTGATCTAGTATGCATCCATCCCCCAACTATTCTCCATCAATTCAATTCAGACCAAGATATTAAAATTGGACCTAATCAATCATCTTAATCTAGAATGCTCTTGAGAGAGCAAGAGAGGAGCCAACTATGGAGACTTTGGGAGAAAATTTGATCTAAATTTTAATAAAACCTTGACAAAACATAGAGAGATTTATATAAAAAAAGTAAGAAAAAAAAAACAGAGAAATTTGGTCAAAACAAATCTCATTCATCTCAAGAAATATTATTGAGCATTCTATTACATATCCAAGAGGCTCAAGAGAGGAGCTATTCTTTTTCCAAACCGATCACTTGATTACTCAAACATCCAATTCCTTGTCCACAATCTTTTAGTTATATACAACACTTTGCAATATTTGGAGATGAGTTATTACCCTAAGGAAAGTGATGCAACACCATATATCCCTTATTGTAGCAACTCAGCATCATCTTGTGACCTTGAAACTCCTAGTTCATCACTATTTTATTTTATTGAGATTTTTTAATTATTCTGAATCTATTTACAACCCTAGCTCTACAAACATGGTGTTATGGCGCATAAATGAATAACAAATTATGAATGACTTTATTTGAAAAGAAGCCGTCCTCTTTTGACTCTCCTCCCTCCCATCTCAATAAGGTTACCCTCGGTTAATGTAATTATGTGCCCAAAATTCCCATTTACATCTCTCTCTCTCTCAATTTTGTAAACATTAGAATCTTCTCTCTCCAATCTCGTGCATGCATCCAAAGGGCCTACATAATTTCTCTTTCCCAAATGTCGTAAAACATAAATTTAAGGAGACCAAAGAAATTGAAGTGTTTGATAACATTATTAAATTTGCATCCAATTAACAATTGTTCTTCATCAATTAGTACCAGACCCAAATGTTTTGAAGGTAACTACATCTTACATCTAAATAAATTCCTTACTAATATCATCCTATACCACCAATAATTCTCACATAAAAAAGGAAAATGAAAAAAAGAATTGAGTTACAAAATTATCATACCTTGTTAGTAGCTTGTTTTATGTCCCGAACAAAAGCATTCAATTCTTCATTCACTCCACTGAAGGGGTGGAAAGCTCTTCGACATAAGCCATCTGCTGTATAGAAAAGTACCTGAACGATATCCAAAATCTTGAACAAATCAAATACTTCGATAGCTGCTACTTCAAATCAAATTTATATATAGATTGATGATTTTTTGATGTGATATGAAAGATTTGGTGGTAGGAATGTAAAAAACAAAGTTTATGTGTTAAGATTTGGGAATTGGATGGTATGTACGTAAATCCAACCCCACCCAACAACCTCTAAACACCCCCACCCACCCCCCCCCCCCCCAACACACACCACAAACACACTCGTGCACAAATAAAATTGAAAAAGATCATCGATACCAACTGATAGTTAATAATTGCAACAAAAAACACAATTCAAATAAAATTGAAAATGATCACCAATACCAACTGATAGTTAATAATTGAAAGAAAAAAACACAAGTAACTAGTTTTATTCTACCGTATATCCATGCTTCCCATTCTTAACCCCACGTTCAATTTGCAGTGTTCCTTTTGTACCATCAACTCGCCAATAAATCTGAAGACAACATTTTCTATGCAGAATTAACAATCATTTTAATAGCTACAATTATTTCAGAAAAAAAAATTATAAAAACCTAATACATCTTATTGGTCTAGTTAGTAAACCTCTCCTGTCAACAAAGCATTTTACGAATAATGGAAAGAAATTCACTTAGCATACTTATTCCATCAATGCTCGGAACATAATTCACCTTTGGTGACGGCGATGACACTGCCATTACAAATACGCCAGCACATCCATTTTCCAGTCGGCTACATGTTATCATAGGGAAATTTACATACGTCGCATACAATTCTTATGTATTTACATATCTCACAACTAAACTTTCATATTTACATAACACTTTGATGTTTTAAACTTATGCATGAAAAGATGTATTTCACTTTTAAACACTGGCAATAATGCTATTTTTGATGTGATATTAAAGATTCGAGTACGTGTGTAAATATGAAAGTTTAAGTGAGATATAAGAAAATACATAAGAATTGTGTGCTATGTATGTAAATGCCCCATTATAAAATTTGAAATGCAATTTGTTAGAATACTAATGAGCTCAGCAATTTTCAACAGCTATTAGAAGAAGACTCACAACAAGGAACATAAATTATCGGGTGGCGGCAAATTTTTATCGACATGTCGAGCAATAGCTGAAACTGCAGTAATTTCACAACCAACAAGCTGTGATAATCATGAAAAAAAATGCTTCTATTAGTACTATAAGAGGAAACATAAAATGAGAAGAACATAAAATGAATATTTAAGCATTCAACTAAATACATTGATATCAGAGTATGATTAACGTAGCAGATCAGGCCACATAATATTCTCCCTGGTCATCCAAAATGAAAAATTATTAGAATTCCGAGTTAATTCAGCTTTAGATTGCTTGATTTAGTAGGCTTAATATGAGATGAGAGTCAGAGAACTCAAATTAGCAAGTCGACAACCCCCTACTTTCCAGCTATTGTAAAAATATAATTATCTTTTTACTCCAGCAAAGTTGTTGTGTTACGGGTTTTCACACGGGGGATGCTTTCAGAATATATTGATTGCAGGCCACAACTATTACAGTTCAAACATTATTATTGGTTTAACAGTATTTACAAAGCTTCTTTCATGAAGATTTCATGATACCAGTTTTTTAGTCTTATCCATGGAAGAATGTCTTCCATTACGATTTCATCGAAGAATGTCGTGGAAAAAATAGAAAACCCCTAAAGTGGAATCCATTTCAAATTTAATTGAAGCTTAAACTAGCACTTCTAGAACAATATCCAGAACAGGAATAAAAAGAAGAAAAAGACCACATGGTTGGAATAGTAATATGGGATCTCAATCCAAAAGGGGCTATTCGAGTGGCTCAAAGTCCCTCACAGGGAGATTATAGTTTATAGTGCAAAAAAAAAAAACTGAAAAAAATTAGGTAACATTCCTAATCAAGTTCCTTGTCAGCTTTAATCTCTAATTTATAGTGTTCAAGGATCAATTACAAAAAAGTATAGCTGTCATAGACGGCTAGAATAAAGCTCATTAAAAACAGAAACAGTTATAAAATAACAGCAATGATTTCTGGTGCCTAAGTGTACTGGATACAGCACATCATCACTACCCTCCTAAACAGTGACCTTGTCCTCAAGGTCAAGGTCTTGATAAATAGCCTCTAAGTGGCGTCTGTCGTGGGACGCGATCCATGCATTCCTTCCATGGGAGCCAAAGTCCCAAATAGGAATATCGGTACAATTAAAAGACCAGTTCACTTTTTCCAACAATCATGGGCTAAAAGAATAGTATTAACTAGAAGCAACAGAAACTAAACGAAAAAAAACAAGAAATTATACCATTCTCAGCCCAGCAATGAAGTGCACACCCATATCTAGAATGAAACCTCCCTGAAAAAGGTAACAAGACACTTTTAGTGAAAATTGCATTTTAACTGAAAAAGAAAATTTAATTAAAAAAAGCCATTGGAATTGCAAGTTTTAGCTAAAATAATTGATTAAGTAGTATCCTATGCTAAAAAACCTTAGGAATATGACTTCGAGATCACAACTTCAAACAATGAAAATAGCCTCAAAGCAACACTAGGGTAAGGCCCCATACAACAATCCAATCCTGAGCCGTGAACTGGCAGGAAATACATCAATTGGATAAGATTTTTGTATGCCAGAAATCCTATTCATGGAGTTCAATATCTAAAAACATCAAGTGAACATAAATGTTTGATTTTATTATTTATTTAATTTTTACAAATCTGGTTGCTAAGTTCAGGTAAATATCTCATAAATCATTAAAAAAAAATCATCTTGGTTGAAGACCAAATTGGCAATCTATAAGTAAAATATCATCAAAACAAATGCCCAATTCAAGAACATCATAACAAATTTGACCTGTAAACTAATTAAGTATTGATTCCACACGAGACTTTAGCATATTAGTCACTGAGTCATTTTTTCTCAGGATGTCATGACATATATCTTTTATTTGTGTTATGGGTCAAGTTTATGTCCTTTTCTTATTTGCTTGTCACATATTGGTAATTTGTCTTTAGCATAGATTTGTAACTTTTATTAGAACAAGATTTCGTTTTAAATTACGGATATTATTGATTTTTTAAAGAGCAACTGTTAATGCTGAAAATAGTAATTATGGATGATTGAATAATAAATAAAATATTCCATTCATATTCTCATGGATAATTCTACGTCATCACATATAAGAAATGAAATGAGCCATGAATTCGTTAGCTAAATAAGAGAAAAAACACTCCACTTATTCGTATGCTTAACATGACAAGAGTGTCACCAAGAAGTGCAATGGAATCATGTACTTAACATGAAAAAGGGAGTGATGCGGATTGCTCAGCTCCTCCCACTAATAAAATAAGAAGTTTTGGACAGCAATATTATTTTTAAATTTTTTATAATTCGAAATTTTTATTTTTTAGTCATTTTGATGCATAACTACCCATTCAGGGAATGAACAAAAAAGGGCAAACTTAATGAATTGAAACTTTACAAAAACCCAAGGATGAAATAAAAAAAGTTCAATCATTAAAATAGACATATCTTATTGAATTAAAAGTTCTCAGCTTAGAAGAAATTGAAATGCTAAGAAAATCATCACTTCTCTCAAAAAGCCTTTCGTCACAAGCTCAAAGTCGAATAAATTCTAGCATTGTATTGTTAATGTCTCAGATGATTCCATAAAGCTTGAAGAATGGATTCAGTAGCAGCATATCACATGGAAAATCTTGCAAATATTTTTCAAACCTACAAAATTGTCCTCATAATAGAAAACAATAGTAATTGATGCCTCCTTAACTACTATTACAAAAACAAAGGAGTAATTATATTTCTTTAATATTTACTTTTAACTAGAGGTCACGTGCTCTTAACATCATGATTAATCTCTTGTCCATTCATAAACTCACCAAAGATCACTATTGCAAGATAATTTTTTTTAATCAATCGTTGTTTTTTTAAGACCTTATTATAAAAAAAGATTGGGCAAACAAGAGAAAATGATGAACTAAAACTAGTTAAAGTTAACAACCACTTATCTTGTTCCTTAACATCTACTTTAAACATAAAAAAACATCAAAGAACATCATTTGACTAGGAGATATGCTTTCTAAATTCCTAGAATGAATAATTTTTTTTTCTTATAAATGTTGACATTAAAAAATTTCATTGTAAGATTTGTGAAAATGTTTGTAAGGTTCCATTTCCTAAAAGTTAATTAAAATCCTCTACTATCATGATATTTAACTTTGATATTTGGGATCTTTAAAAACCCCTCATTTATGAGGCTAAAAAAGTTATGAAATTTATTAATGATTACAGTAACAACAACAACAACAACAACAAACCATTATCCCACTAAATGGGGTCGGCTACATGAATCATTTTTCTCCATTGTGTCATATCGAGTGTCATATTTTCATTTAATGCTAATAAATTAAGATCATTTTTTACACAATATGCCCAAGTCTTTCTAGGTTTACCTCTATCTTTCTTAATAGAAGTAGAATCTAAAACATCAACTCTCCTAATCAGATCAACAAATGGTCGATGTTTAATGTGACCAAACCATCTTAAGACGATTCTCTCTAATTTTTTCCTCCACTGGAGCTACACCAACCCTATCAAGAATATATTCATTTCATATTTTGTCTCTAAGTGTACAACCACTCATCGACCTAAGCATTCTCATCTCGGCAACACGTAACTTAGTTTTATGCTTCTCTTTTAAAGGCCAACATTCAGCGCCATAAAGCATTGCAGATCTCGCCACCATCTTATAAAATTTTCCTTTCAGCTTAAGCAGGTACTTTTCTATCCGACAATAGACCCTAAGCATTCCTCCACTTCAACCAACCAACTTGAATTCAACTAATAACATCTCCATCTATATCACCATCACTTTGAACAAAAGACCCGAGATATCTAAAGTGTTCACACATTTTAATAATTTGATCACCCATAGTTACAACTCTGTCACTAGAGCTACTACTACTAAAATTACATTCCATGGCATTTAGACTCCAATGTGGACCTCCATAATTCAAGTGATTCCTGAGCTTTTTCTCTAGTCTTAGCCATGAGAAGGATATCATCAGCGAAAAGCATACACCAAGTTACATCCTCCTGTAAATGTCCAGTAAGAGCATCCATAACTAAAACAAAAAAATATGGGCTTAAAGCCGATCCTTGATGTAATCCAACTGAAATAAGAAAATATTTGGTCAATCCTCATCTGTTCGAACACAAATAACAGCTTTAGTATTTATATCTTTAATGACTTGAATATAATATGATTACACTCAGGTTATATGATTTAATCTTATCAAATAATAATTTGATGTCAATCATATTCTTATAATCTCTATCTTTAAGGTATAAAGCTAATTTAATATCAATATAAAAAGAAATATTAAGACCAATAATGTTTTAGATTATTCTATCAAATTACATCTTTATTTCTCAATAAAGAAAGTATTATTCTTCAATTCTCTCACCTTAACACCCCCACAAACATATGGGATGATAGAAAAAAAAGCATATTCTAGAAATTACTAAGACTCTTCTTTCTTAAGATCAAGTTCTCAAAATTTATTAAGTGATCCAATATCCGCATATCTTATTGATAGAATACCTTCAAGAGTGGTTGATTTCAAAATTTCTTGAAATATGTAGCTCAATTTTTTTCACAGAAATTTTTCTCAAAACTTTTCCAAAATTTGTGTTCGTCATATGTTCACATCCACAAACAACATCAAGATAAATGTTAACCTACAACACTCAAGTGTGCTCCATAGAATATTTATCTAATAAAAAAATATACAGATTTTATTATCTGTCTACCAAAAAATTCTTCACCTCAAGAGATATTATTTTTAAAGGGGAGAACAACCAAATAGAAGAAATGATTGATGAACTTAATATCTTCTCTCTTGAAATCCCAACAACACAAACACAAGAATAACACATTACTCTTACCACTAAATATCTTAAGGTTTAATCAAGAAGAACGAAGCCTATCCAAAGTCTCCAGCAAGCCGAAGATTTATAATTCTTGTCATTTAACTCTCATAACAAAAATCAATATATTATTATACATTCTCAACTATATGCCATATAACCCAATACAAATCCTTTAATAAATTTCTCTTACACAGCTTTTTTTATAATATCAACTCTATCACTATTAAAATACCACAAATCCTATTTTAGTAAACAATGATTAAAGAATGCCATTACCGACCTTTGTTTGTGGCTCAACACTAAAGTCGAGCAAGTGAGATGAAATGGATAGGTGACGAATTAGAAAACCTATTAATCAAGTTTAAGCTGCACTCAACGCAATCTAATGTAGATCTTCCATGCTCGAATCAATTGGACATAACAAAAATTAAAAAAAGAGAATTACAACACCACTCAAATCAAAGTTATTTGTACCAATCCAATCAGAATTTTCCAAACCATAATTATTCATATAATGGATGCAACCTATATATCTGGAGTATTGAGATTATCTAAAAGAGAGACTTCTCATGATAGATTTGATCGATCAGATCAAAAGGATGGAATATGAATGTGAAGCAAGAACTTCTTCGCGCATCAAGGACAGTTTGAAGTGCATAAATGACAAGCCTTGGTGGAATGAATATATGTGTGTGTGCGCGGTCATCCGTGGTCTGTTGATAGAGTAGCCTCTTTGAAGGTAGTGAGGGCGGTCCTCGAATAGTTAGGCACATGAGGGTGGTTGAGGACTCGCATAATAGCTTCTGGCCATTCTTTTCAAAAATCTCTCTCTCTCTCTCTCTCTCTCCCTATATATATATATATATATATATATATATATATATATATATATATATATATATATATATATATATATATATATATATATATATATATATATATATATATATATATATATATATGTATTAGAAAAAGCCCAAGGGCAAATATATTAAAGCGAAAAAGATACAGAAAAGTTGTATAAGAGGGCCTAAAAGAAAGTCCAACTCGCACAATACAACACACACAAATCTCAAATAAAATAAATATACATAAATATAAAAAACCAAAAAGGCACTAAAGTGCGCAAAACTACTAGGGATGTCCCACTTTAGTACTCCCTCTGCCTATATGTATTTATCTATCTATATATATATCCAATGTCGTCCCGCCGCTCTGCTAGGGTTCCGCCTCATGGCGTACCCTAGCCTTTCGATCGTCACTACTGCCCTGATCTCCACTCTCACACGTCTGTGCTTTGGTGGCGTCGTCTGCGGCAGAGAATACGAGACGCTGCGTCGTCTCGCAGCGCCGCTCGCCAGAGTTTTGCGAGCCGACGCTAGCTCGCCTGCGCTC
Organism: Phalaenopsis aphrodite; assembly: GCA_003013225.1. Taxonomy (NCBI): domain Eukaryota; kingdom Viridiplantae; phylum Streptophyta; class Magnoliopsida; order Asparagales; family Orchidaceae; genus Phalaenopsis; species Phalaenopsis aphrodite. The sequence goes on from NEWO01000408.1 coordinate 254,998, forward strand.
GTCGTTCCTTCGCGACCACAACTCAAGGCTCCTTTCGCGCCTTACGACGCAACTGCAACGTGCACGAAGAAACCGCGGCGTGCGTTGTTTGTGCTGATCGATGGCGTCTGAAATGGCATCAACGCGATCCTACGCTGCCGCCCTCGCCAGTGATAACCCCGTCTCCGCTCCTCTTTCCAATATGTTTCCACAAAGTTACCATGAAAATTTTGCACTTGGCATTGAAACTAGATTTCTCAAAAAAGCTTCCTGTATAAACGGAAAACCTGCAATCTTTCTCACTGAGGCAGAGATCTTCACCCTAGCTGAGCCCTGCCGACTGTTCTTAGTAGGTAAGTATCTTTATGGAAACCCTAAACTTGAATTAATTCGAAAGGACTTTGAGCAAATGAAGCTGAAAGGGGGTTGGAAGATCGGTAAATTGGATGGTCGGTACATTCTCATTCAATTATCAAATGATGAAGACTACACTCATTTGTTTGCGAGAAGACTTCTTCGAATTGAAAATCAGGTGATGAAGGTGTTAAAATGGACGGTGGATTTTGACCCTCGTACTAAACCTCCTACAATTTATGTTTGGTTGCGTTTCCCAAGTTTAAAGATCCACCTTTTTTATCAAGAGCTTCTCTTCGCTTTAGGGATGGTATACAGTAAACCCCTCAAAACTGACACGCCTACAGTGAATCTAACTCGACCTTCAGAAGCCAGAATTTTGATAGAAAGGGATATTACTTTACCTTTCCCGGGAGAAATATGGATTCGCACACAACATCAGGGATTTTGGCAGCAAGCAAAACTTGAACAAATACCACTTTATTGTACTCACTGTCGTATGTTTGGAGATTCGCATTCTCAATGTTATCAGTTGCATCCAAATTTAAAACCTTCAAGTAAAAACGCTTCTGGATTTGCCCCACCTCATACATGTCCCTCCTCCGCTCCTGAGTGCATTCCACAAACTTTTGAAACACCGGTTGACACGATCCCACCTCCACCTCTCACTATCGGAGACAATACTCTCTCTGTTCTTCCGACTGATATATTGGCAGATGGTTTACTTGAGTCCGATAATCAGGATAGTATTGAAGCTCCACATCACAAGGATGCTTCAGGTGTTGAAGAGACATGCTTACCATCTCTCAAGAATCAGAATGTTGTTACTGCTAGTCAGGAGCTGGGGACTCATTCTCTCCTACATGCCCAAAAATCCGTTGACCACACCGATCAGATGAGCCAGTCCTCGGATGAGGAATGACAGGTTTACACATCTAGAAAAAAAAAGAAGGATGGAGGCACACCCCAGCTTGGGAACTTAATGGATGATACTCTAGTAACTTCGGGTAATGGAACGACACTTAGCAATTTGTTAGCTGTCTCCGGTCCTAGAACCAGAGGCAGAGGCAAGACCAAGTTGGCTCGTTCCTAGCAGCTATTTCCTGCAAGCTTTGTTTTTTTGTGTTTTATCTTTGTTTCATCATTTTAGGATGGTAGTGTCTGATGTATCGTATGGGTATGGCACCTTTTTTTTGAGTCCCCTCATACAATCTCTATGTATCTTTTCAATTTCAATAAAATTAGCCCTTGGGCGTTATATATATATATATATATATATATATATATATATATATATATATATA
>NEWO01000408.1:265137-290891 GCA_003013225.1 Phalaenopsis aphrodite
TATATATATATATATATATATATATATATATATATATATATATATATATATATATATATATATATATATATTTCAATTACTATTATGATTTTGAATCAAAATGAGATTAATATATAAAATATTTAATAAATATATGACATTAAAAAAAATTATTCATATGTAAGTATGGTTTTATACATTTGCTTCAGCTCATGCTTTAACAAATACATAAATGATTTTGATAATAATAAATGATATATTAGTAAGTGAAATCAAAACTTTGATAGTAATAAATAATAAATAAATAAAATCAAAATTTAAAAAAAAAAAATCATTCTACAAATCCATTCTCTCCCTACAAAAAATGCAACTTCCCACATGACCCCTAGCCTCCCACTATCTTTTTTGCCAAAACAAAAAAAATAAATAAATAAAATCAAAAACCATTCCCCCTAATCCTCAAGCAAATCTCTACCGCAGAAATTCCTCCCTCTTTGTTTTCTCAAAAACCCACACACACTCCTTCCCACAGCTGAGTCTAGCTTCTCCATCTGCTACAACTTCCCATACTATCAAATCACGAGGAACCAGCTCCTTTCCTTACGCGTCAGCCATCTCCTTCCCCTCACATTTTCTCAAAAAAGCAAATACCCCCATCCCGTCTTTTATCTCTCTCGTTTCAGCAACAACCATTGTTATACCACTCCCCTTGTCGGCATTTGCCTCCCTCTCGGTTCATTTCAAACCCGCAAACCTCCTCCTGCCAGAAAACTTTCTCGCCGACGAATGAGCCCAACACCACATTTCTCTCGCCAAGCCAACATCGATCAATACAAAAAACCTCACATTTAGGGTTGTAATCGAGCCGAGTATACCATAGTTCGGACTTTGTTTGGTATAATTATAAGTTGTTCATGTTCGGCTTGAGCTTGTGTCAAGCTTTCATATATTGTTCAAGCTTGACTTGTTTAGATTTTTCAATGTTTGAACTTTATTTGTACTTGAACTATGAGCATAAGATATAATAGCAGGAGCAAGCACTAAAACTATGAGCATAAGATTGAACTTATGAAATATCAATATTGCATGGAATCATTGCAAATATATGGAAATAAAGCAAATGTATGGAACCATAAGAATAACCAAGTTTCATGACACTTACAGTAAAATTGCGACGCCAAGAGCTTGAAAAATAGGGATTCGAACTATTCATAGAGCCTTCAACTATTACATGGATGTTCATCATTTCACCAATATCATTTACTAGTCCTCTGCACTGTAGAATGAATTTCTAAATAGTAGTACTTTTTAAATGGCCTGTGAGGCACCTGATTAACAGCATCAGGCAGTTACCTCGACAAAAGCTGGCTCAAAGCGGTAATTTTCTGCAACTGCCCAAATTAGCTGGCGAGAAATATTGTTGCACAAGGACTTGTAGGATGATAAAGCAATTTCCGCCTCGCTAATTGCTGAACATATGACAGTAAATAAATGCTCCTTGAACCACATTAATCCAAATATAACAAACCCTAAGTAGAATGAAGAAATAATTTATTTTCAGACATGTTAGTTCTGTCCTTATCAGCTACACCATTCATGTCAAATATCTGAAATATTTCTATAATGGTTTCTCATGTGGCACCAAGGCCAACCTCTAAGAGAAAGTGATTGCTTTCTATCACCCAAACTCAAATGAAAAATGTATGAAAATTGGAACTAGCCTCTGAATTTTTCATGCTTGACCATGCCCCGTCCAAACTAGTGGTTCTTAATGGAAACCCTCAATAACAAATTTTAAGTTCTAATATACCATTCAAAATAAATTACTAATATACTACTTTAACTGAAGCATTATTTAGTGTTGTTAGAGTAAAGTGAAGCTGTTTTAGAAGTTAGGCATTGCGAACCCGCCTTAGTTGGCCCAAAATGTGAGGCAAAACATAAAATTCATTTAAGAGGATAGAGTGCGTGCTTTGCATTAAATCACAAATTGCTCCAAGCTCTTCTTAGAAAAGCATATAATTGTTATCAGGAAGTCATAAGGAGTGTCCTGAAAGAGTAGCAAATACCAAAATTTTGAGAAGCCAGGTAAAATTTTGACGACTTTAAAATGTAACTCAAATTTTTTATCTCTAAAAATTCAATCGAAGTAATTTTATAAAATTCTACATTTCAAATCGATCAATTTGATATATATATATAACATTATGCATGAATTATAAGTATATGACAAGATATGAAATTTTGAAATAATTACTTAAATAACATTTTAATTAAACTAAATTAGTCTTCCTAAACTCACAGCAACATTGAAACAATCTCGTAGCCGCACATAGCTTGGCATGCAATGGCTGGATCAGCTGAGATTAAAGGAATCTAAGTTATATGCCGCATTCATTTTCCCTCTCCCTCGTTTCCTTTTGCTCAACTGAAGAGTCCTCGATTGCGGCACAATAGCACATGCGCGACCCGCAAGTAACCACAAGCTGCGATTCTGGGCTTCGGGGTGAAATCAGTAAAAGAGAATCGTATTTTGTGCTATTCCAGACATTTATTTTTTTACTCAAGTTTTCATTTTGACATATGCCACAAATTGGTGCACTTTTTATTTCTGGTAACTGTAGCACAAGAAACCTAATGTCGGAAGAGACGAACTTGATTTGTGGGCTTTTGTAAGTGCTTTTAGCATGAATTCAGTGAATTAAAGGAAGTATTGAAGTGATAGGAGGAAGAAGGAAGAAGAATAGGCAGTCTCGGAGAAGGGTTGGTTATGTTGAGAAACTCGTTTGTTCATAAGATTTCGTAAATAAGTTATATTTTAGTTTAATAGTATTTAATAGTATTTAGACTTAAGAGTCTTTATCTTTTAACTTATAGTAAGAGTATAGGTATATTTATTTTCTTTTTAGAGTATACTAATAAGACTTAGACTTTTCTGACTTATCTTATATTATACTTCACCTAGGCACTTATCATTCATTTCATTCATTGGCGGGGGAAAACTTTTATGATAAAGAACGAAAATAGAGAAGCAAAAGTTTTAGCTCAAAATATATGTATGTCTGTTTTCAAAGCACGAAGAGTAATTGATCAGATCGTGGACGTTCTTATGAGTAAGCACTCATGATACTAGAACTAATGCCTTATAGGGCATCTTATCCAATCTTAAAATTAGTTTATTCTGCAGCAGCAAATGCTAGTCATAATATGGGTTTGAATGAAGTTGACTTATTTATTAGTAAAGCTGAAGTCAATAGAGGTACTATTATTAAAAAGTTAAAACCCCGGGCTCGAGGACGTAGTTATCTGATAAAAAAAACCACTTGTCATATAAAGATTTTTCCAAAAGAAAAATATAAGATTTAGATTCCTATTTAGAAAAAAAATGGATGGAAAAATACTAGAAATAATAAAAGCTGAAGTCAATAAGGTTAAATCACGAAATAAGTTAAGATTTTATGAAATTCTATGATGTTTGTGAATTTCATATTGTTTACACTAGCCGACAACTCGAGAAGAGTTTGGGAAAACTCATCGCATGATTGTTCCATCAATTCAGATGAAATAATCTTATGCTAACTTAAAAAAATAATTCTCTGTAGGTTTTCATGTAATTCCACATTTGAAATTGTTGCATTTAGAATTTTATGCATATTATGAATGAATAGATGCATTGACTATATGAATGCAAATTAAATGCTCTTACAATACATGTGATTTTACTATTTCATAAATCTAATGAACATGTTTATGAAATCATTGATTGGAGATGTTCATTTCTTATGATTTATGAATATGATATATGAAATGTCTATGATAAATACTTGTTACAGGAGTTATGCTTTAAGAAATGTCACATGTGATGTTATAAGTAAATTATTACATGAATACTTATAAATACTAATGATAGAAAACGGTGAAATTCTCGACTCATGTTATTTGTGAGAATATGTATTTGCATTAATATATCAAAAAAGTACAAAAACTATGCATTATACATTGATGATATACAAAAAAAGAGACATATCATCTACAGTTATGGTAGAGAGCTCATGATCTTCATCTACATTCATAAAAAAAAGAAAAAAATGAGCAGCTCGGCCCTATTACATTCCCGCAGTGTATGGAAAAACAAACTTGTCAGAAGTTTAAAAGAAAAGCAAAATCCGACGCAATATGTGATTGTTGACGCCAAATGTCTCGCTTCACAGTGGCTTGTAAGAAATGCATAATATTGATATTATCTCCCTCGATAATAACCCCTTGAACTCTAGCATCCCCAGTTGACAAATAGCTTGGAACTCTGCATCTGCACTATTCCAATGCAAGAAATGGTGTCTGGTGGTGAGAAAACAAATGCCTCTTTCATCTGTAATAATACAACTGGTATCGGCAATTTCGAACGGTAAGAGGGCACCATCGACTTTCACCTTGAGCCACCAGAAGAGGGGATGCCAGAAAAGAGTGGAAGAAACCAATCCGGAGGATTGGCTAGCATCCCACTGCTCGCGGAATGGATAAAGTGGAGTCATGGTAAGTGCTTTCAGAATGGTAGTAGCAATAACAATGGGTGTGTCATAGGGTTGATTGTGGCTTTTGGTGTTATGAGCACGCCAACTGTGATGCACCATATAGCAAAAGTAGCAGGCTTGTGGAAGCCCTCTTTTCGGAGTCCGGCTGAGACCATGAAAAGCTTCCTGAAAGTTGTTGAAACCGGGATAGTAATACCCATTCAGCCATGGTTTCATTAAACCTACAAAAAAAAAAGCACAGTTAGTAAAAAAGTGTTCACATTCTTCCACTGTCGGGCACCCCCACGGGAATTCGATCGTATTAGTAAGACCGTGTCAAACAAGCCAAGCCCGTGTAGGAATGGCATCATGGCACATCCTCCAACAAAACTTCTCCTCGCGAGGGTGTAATTACAGTTGTTTGATCCAACTCAGATCCATGTTGGAACATTGAAATTTACTCCATACATGAGTGCCATAATTATTTTCCAGGAATGCTTCTTAATAAGCCCCACCGAATCTTCTTGAAGTTCACAAAATATTGGTACATGCAGAATACTGGATGACATTTCCACACTAAATGCCTCATAAATTCTACATAGTATAAATATAATCCTTCTCATCTTTCATCATTCAATTTGCCTTCCTTTGGTTTGTCTTGTTGTAGTTCTTGTGGTCCAAATCCTTCGGGCTTCATGAGGCATCACCAGGCTATATGATCTTATGCTCGCTCATCCTAAACCCCATAGACCCCAATCATAATTTTTAACAAATCTAAAAACCTGTAGCCCCTCGGTAACATAAATATTCATCGGACAAGTTCATCGCAAGAGAGGCTTATCGTGGACCCAAGTCTGCTCCAAGACATTGATCTTCTCCCCATTTGCCACTTGCCAACGAATTGCCAGTAAAATGGAAGCAGCTCCCTCACATAAAACCTTCCACGTTATAGAGGTGCTACGGTTGTGTTCATATCTCCAAATATTATCACCATATTTCTCAATTAAAAGTTTATGCAACAAAGACTCTTTATTCTGTAAGAAATTCTAGGCTAATCTTGCGCGTAACGGGCCCCTCCAAGCTTTGGGTGCATGGAAACTGAGACTCACATTCAGCCAAAGTTGGCACAACTTTTCCCAAGCCACATAATGAAGCCCAGGTTGGTTTGCATTTTTACGCCACAAGAACTGCTCGACTCCTGGTATTCAGAAGGAGATGAAACATCGGAAACCGTCGAGATCAGACGGTGATGGAACATAGGGAACAGTTGATACCAGAGAGGGTTAATAGCGGTTAAGTTGGGGGGCAACCTTCATCAATAGCTAATGTAGCCTTCGGGCTAGGTGACGACCTAATGATATAACATGACAATGAAATAGTTGAAGCCAATTTAATTACAAGTGATATTGCTATGATTAAATTGGTGATTATTATGAACATGAGTGAATGAATTATATATTTTATACAACAATCATGATTTTTTTCATTGTCTATTTTTCTTTTACATGTTCTATATGATTTTAGCATGTTGTAACTTATGTCTAAATATGTACAGTTATACGCGAGCATGCAAATTGTTTATTTTTCGTTTATAAAATTTTATTTTAGCCTTGATTAATTATTGAGCTCGTTGTTGCTCACTTTGCATTGTTAATTTACAGGAAGGGATAAAGAGCACAAGGGCGAGTAGCAAGGTGTGAATTATATAGCTTTTGCATTCCATAATTTTGGAAGTTAGTACAGACTTTGGGATATATATTTTATTTATGTTAAATTTAACAGTTCTGTATAAATAGATATCTTTTGATGATATGTCTTTCACGTTTCCAAGTATATACGTGTGAATGAATTATGAAGTGTATCAAGTATATCTATAGTGATTTAGTTGGACCAGTTCATCACCAACCAGATCCTAATTCTATAACTCAACATGAGTGTTAGTGAGAATTAGTCGGACCGAATTATCCGCCTCTGTCGCACCTCAGCCGACCCTTAGGGAGGTAGTTGGGGTGTTACAAGTAATGAGTGTGATGAAACATAATGCAATATCAAATGAGTTCAGGCGCATAGATGACAACAAAAAAATTACAATTCGAGTTAAATTAAACACCTATGTCCACAAGAAGAGATGATTTGATCCACTTAAGAAAAAAGAAGCTACAAATGATTTAACAAACAAGGGCACTCATTAGTCTTCAAAACTCCAATATACCCACTGTCAACAACAAAAAAGATTTCTCAAATGTCTTGAGACAAATAAGACACTAGAATAACAGAAAAATGATGATAAATAAAGAGGATTAATCTAATGCTAAAAAAACTACCTGCTTCAGTAGTTTCTCAAAAAGGGGCACCTTTATACCCCTTTTATGGATTTGATTCAAAGTTATTGACCCAACAATGCTTGCAATTAATTAGAATGATACTCTGCACCTACAAATGAACTTTCTAATCTTTTTTTCTGCCTACTCTTCTCACTCAAATTAGCTTGTCCCATTGAATTTATTCATTTTAGCTTTCTCCAACCACAATTATTTCAATCAATGGAAGCTTAAAGCAGGAAGAGAGCACAACTTAAGCCTCGATTAATTCATGCATGGAATCACTTGCAAAAATTGGTTCAAACCACTGATAATCAACCAACATTATGTTATTAAGCCATATGTAACCTCAATCCCATAGGTTAAAAAGTAAATACCTGATAAATACTTTTTGGAAATCTTCTCAATCTATTCTAATAATAATGAGTAATAGAAAACAAATATTATTATTTATGAACTCTTCTCAAACTCTTCTAATAATAATGAGTAATAGATAACAAATATTGTTAAGACACGGAGGGCAAAAATTTAATAACCAATTTCACAACTTAAAATTTACTTGTATTTGAAGATTTTGATCATTTATTTTTTTTCTTTAAGATAAAAGGTTCCTATCCACCTTCCTCTTCTTATGATGCCTTTCCACGCTCATCTCAGTAATCCAAAAATAGGATAGCTAAGACAGCATTAAACTTCTCCCTTTTGGGATGGACAAAGATATAGTCATAAAAAAAGTTCTCACCATTATACTGGAGTGAACCAAACCACGACACAAAACACGAATTTATTAATAACTTAAAACATGATTACTGTGATGATTTGCAAGAAGAAAAGACACTACGTAATTCAGGACAAAAAACAAAACATTGCAATAAAGACTCAACACACAAAAGCACAACAAGCCCGAAGAGGAGGGAATCTGGAGCAGTTGTGTCAGGCGGTGGCTGCAGTGAAGGCCATAGCGGTGTTGGGAGAAAGTGAATCGGCCCTCGTCAAGGCTCGACCACAGCCGAAAGAAGCGGGGAACTTCGTCGAATAATGGAATCCGGAAGCGGGGGATGGTGGCCGAAGCTGAGGAATGGAGGCATGGATAGCAGCACAGGAGGGCAGTCGGAGCCGAGGAGCGGAGGCACGGAGGGCGGCAGGAGTCGAGCAAAGGCGAGGGAAGACCGTGAGCTGCTGGAAGGAAGGAGGCAACGGCTGGAGGCGTCGGGACAGCCTGACAGGGGTTGGGGACTGCGGCCTGTTGGGAATGAGGCGACAGGAAGAAATGCGAGCAGAGAAGCGTCCGACGGCGGTGTTGGGAGGGAAGCAGGAAGCTGCGATTGCATGAAACTACAGTGCAAGCATATGGAAGGGACAACAGGGAGTCCGAGATTGCAGGGAAGCTGCAGTGGAGGAACCTAGATGGGGAAACGGGAGACTATGACTGTAGAGGATACCATAATGGAGGCATCTGGAGAGGGCAGCAGGGGTTGTGACTGCAGAGAAGCTGCAGTGTAGTCGGCTGGAAGGGGGAAGCAAAGTTGGGACTGTAGGGAAGCCGCTGTGGAGGTGCTAGGAAGGGCAGTAAGGAGCTGGCCGACCGATAGAAAAGATGAAGATAATCACCATCTCAGACAGGGTTACAACCGAAGCACCTTATCGTCGAATACAACGCTCAAAGAAAAAACGCAACCAGTATTGAAATAAGATCTTAAAAATCAACTCCCTAACTCTAAACACAACAACTCCTATTTATTAAAGAGATTTAACCCAATTAGAAAACATTAAATTAAGAAAGAGCATAAAATTAGATGTCAGATTTAAACAAGAGAATCAAATCAAATTTGAGACTTTCAGGAAAGGTTTTTAAAATAGGAGAAGAAATAAAATCAGAACTCAATATTTTAGGAAGATTTTAGAATTAAGAAAGGCCTAGGATAGGAGAAAGGAAAGGAAGAAAAAGGCAATAGGATGGGAGAAAGGAATGAAAAATAAGCAGGAGGGGGTGGTGGGCCCCCTCCAAGAGATCGGCCTGATACCCCCAGGACCCCCACGTCAGTCTCCCGAAGTCAGGGGAGCTTCGACCTCAATTGTCGAAGCTTTTGGATCCTTAAAGTGCGGAGTAAGATCGACAACGTTGAAGGTGGCTGAAATTCTTAGTCGCCAGGTAAGCCAACCTTGTATGTATTGTCATTGAGTTTTTACAAAATCATGAAAGATCCATCTGCTCTAGGTTTCAGTTTTTTGAAAGCTCCAATGAAGAATCTCCTTTTTCAACCAGATCCAAATGAGATAGCCTTCTTTGATGTTTTATGTTTTGTCTTGTAATCTCTTTGCCAATCTCTTCATGTATTTGTTGGATTTCGTGAAACCGTTTTGTAGCACCTTGGCTGAGTTTTGATGGTGTTAGGAGTGGATCTAGATCAAGTGATGAGAGTAACGCCTAGACAATCTCGAATGGACTGTGTCTCGTTGTCTGACTTGTGGATCTGTCCTAGGAGAATTTTTCTTGGGCAAGAATGAGATTCCGTTGTTTGATATTTTTTCCCACAAAACAACTCAATAGGTTTCCCAGGCTTTTGTTTACTACTTATTTCTAATTGTCTGTTTGTGAATGGGCTATTGAACTGAATTGGAGCTTGGTGCCTAAATTTCCCCATAAGGTACGCCAGAAGTAGCTCAAAAATTTAGCATCGCTGTTAGAAGTAATAGTTTTGGGGATCTCGTGTAACCTAACAATTTCTCTGAAGCATAAGTCAGCGATGTGCGAGGTTTCAAGTGTGCGGTGACAGGGTACGAAATGTGTCATTTAAAAAAACGATCCACGACAACCATGACGGAATATTTGTTCCTCTGTCTTGGGGAGACCCAGTACCAAGTCCAACCATGGTGCCTCTAGTACAGGCAACGGTATATACAACCCTAAATTATGCGCTCTTGTTTTTGCCAAATAGCAAATCTTGTATTGTCGGGCGTGTTGCTCTAAATCTCTTGTTAGTCGAGGCCAGAAGAAGTGTTCTTTGACGAGGGTGAGAGTTTTGTCTCTGCCAAAATGAGTAGCAAGGCCTCCATTATGGCTCCCTTACACAAATTCTTCTCTCAAGGAGCATCTTGGAATGCACAATTTATTACGATAGAATAGATAATCATCTGCATGGTAATGCTGCTCTATCGGTTTTTCCCATATATTTTTGAAGTCTTCGTCTATTGTGTACAGATCTCTGATGATCTCAAACCCTATGAGGCTTGTTTGCATTGAGATGCTTAATAAGTGACATCTGCTTAGTGAATATGTGATGTGGTTCTGGCTCCCAGTTTTGTGCTTAAGTACGAAATTGAATGATCCCAAAAATTCTACCCTGATTGCGTGTCTACATTTAAGCTTACTTTGGCTGTTCAGAAATTTCAAGGCTTCATGATCTATAAACAAGGTGAACACACTTGTCAAGAGGTAGTAGCTCCAGTGCTCGAGGGCTCTTACAATTGTGTAGAATTCTTTGTCGTAGGTTAGTACTTCCTCCTGGATTAGTTAAGTTTCTCACTAAAAAAAGCGATGGGGTGACCGCTCTGTCTCAGTACGACCCCGATTCTGATGTTTGATGTGTCACATTCTACTTGGAATACTTGTGTGAAATATGACAAGGACAGAACTAGTGCTTGAGTTATTTTTTCTTTGAGTGTGACGAAGCTAGACTACGCGATGCTCGGCTAAGTGAACTCTGTTTTTTAACAGCTCGGTGTGGGGAGTGATAACATTGCTGAAATTTTTAATGAAGCGGCAGTAGAATGATGCTAGCCCGAAAAACTGTCCGAGTTCGGTGAATGTTTGCAGGTTGGTCCAACTTCTAATGACTTCAATTTTTGTCGAGTACATTTGAAAGCCTGCACTGGATATGATGTAACCCAAAAAACATATTTAATTTGTCATGAAAGTGCATTTCTTTGGATGGGCACATAATTTTCGTTCTAGAGTACTTCGAATACTGTTGTTAAATATTGTATATGTTCCTCCTCTGAATGACTATACACCAATATGTCGTCAAAGTAGACTGCGATGAACTTCCCAATGAGGTTGCAAACGATCTAATTCATTAATCTCATGAAGGAGCTCTGTGCATTGATAAGGCCAAAGGGCACAACTGTCAACTCCTATAGCCTATCCCGTATCTTGAAGGTGGTTTTTCATTCATCGCAAGGTCTCATCCATATCTGGTGGTATCTGCTGCGTAAATCGGCCTTCGAGAACAAAGTGGCTCCATGTAACTAGTCCTCCAGAAGATCGTCCAGTCGAGTTATTGGGAATCGGTATTGATTGTGATTTTGTTGATGGCTCTGCTGTCTATGCACATCCTCCATATTCCATCTTTCTTGGGTACCATAAGGTCGGGCACGACGCACAAACTTATACTTTCTCTAACTAGCCTTCTGGTGATGAGGTTTTGTACTTATCGTAGGAGTTCCTCATATTCTATTGGCCTTAGCCTGTATGCAGGTCAGTTTGGTAGGAAGGATCCCGATATAAGGTCTATAGCATGTTGAATGTCCCTTAGTGGTGGCAGTCCTTTTAGCAGATGTCTGTCATGACGTCCTGGAAGTCTTTTAATAGAGTTGTAGGCGTGCCAGTATTATGTTTTCTTCCTCGGACCCCTCAAGTAGGGCTAGGGCTAGTGTCATCGGCGCTTCTCTAATTGATTGCATGAACGTGGCTCTTGAAGCGATTGTTTCCTCGGTCGTTTACTCCTCTGACTTCTTTACTTGGTGGTAATATGATGTGTTTGCCACCTTTCTTGAATGAGTATGTGTTTTTAAACCCTTCATGTTGAGCTTTAAGGTCGTATTGCCAAGGTCATCCCCGTAGAATATGACGCGTCCATGGGAACGACGTCACACCATACTTGTTCCTTTAATTGGTTGCCTATTGAGAACTCAAAAAGACATTGTTGATTCACACGGATTTCATTCTCTTTTTCAGCCAAGTGCGGGAATAGGATTGGGGATGTTTTTGCGTAGGTAATTCAAAATTTGCCACCATCAATATTGATATGAAACTTTCACAACTGTCACTGTCGATTATCAAGCTGCAAAATTTAACTTTAACTGTACACTTTGTGCAGAAGATACTATGTCATAGACATGACTGATCTCGTGTTGGTTTTGATTGTAAGTCTCGTTGTATGACTAGTAAATCACCTTCATCCTCCGAGAGCTAATGTGCTTCATCGGTATCTTCTTCTAGTTTCTCATCCTCGCTTTACTCCATGACACCTCGGTCTTTAAAAGAGACAATTCGGCTTGTGAGAAAGCTGGAGGCAATGTGGTCAAAACCATGGCATCTAAACACTTTTTGGCTGGCATTGACCCTGAAGAGCTACATTTTCGGGTTTCTTGCTGCGTATATCAGTTTTTGCATTCCTAAATGTTGGTTTCCCTGTTCCTGGCGTACCATTGTCGGTAGGTATGGTTACTGTGGTTGGCTTGTATAAGGATTACTGTCGGAAGGAAGATTGTGATATGGCCTGCTTTAGTTGCCCTTCAACTTTCAGATCTAAGGTTTGTACGTTACTTAGCGAAAAATAAAGTTGTAATTGAACTACATTGCTAATGGTGGGCTTCAGGCCTCCGAGGTACTGGGCGATGATATGCTCCTCTTGTTCGATCAAGTCGCACTTGATTTATAAGTGATCATTCTTCTACGGGCATCTCTCTTTGTTGTAAGTTGCGGAGCTTCAAAAACATATCTTGGCGGTAGTGTGGTAGCAAGTTTTTTAGTAGTAGTGCTTTCTTCATTTTGTCCCATTTGGTGATTTTGTCAGTCGTCCCTCATTCGTTGACGTTGCAGGTTGTCCCACCATAACGAGGCGTGTTTTTTCAGTTTAATAGTTGCTAGCTTGACCCGCTTATCTTCAGGTATCTCTTTGTATTCAAAAGTTCATTCGACCGTGCGCAGTCAGTCAAGAAATTTATCTGGATCCATACAGCCATCAAATTTAGGGAGAACTATTTTAACGCCGAAGTCGCGGTGGTCTCGAGGTTCTTCTCATGGTCTCCTCTGGTATTGGATGTCAAAACGACATGGGTCGTATTTTTCGTCACTTCCATCTTCCTAATGGAACAGATTGAGATCATCATCTCTATCTTCATGTTGTCTTTCTAAGTCACAATCGAAGGTTACTCGCCTTGGGTTCCTTCATCTAGTTTTGTCAATTATTGTTGCAGACGGCGGATTTCACGCTATAGCGCCTCCTGAGTGGGGTTCAGTGTGTTCCTCCTAGGGGGGCCATAGCTCATGGTTGGGGGAGAAAGATTTAACGAGAGTAGAGGTAAAGAAGGGTTCAAAGAAGGAGATGACGAAGAGATTGTAAGCAAGGGGAGGGGGAAGGGGTGGATTGGGGGGGGAGGAGGGGGGGGGGTGGGGAGGAGGGGTCGGTGATCCTATTGAGCAGCACATGAATTATAATCCGACGGCCTTAGAGAAATCGATTCATCAGTACAAAGGTTTAATTAGTGTACCTTAAGTTCCTTGCTATGATTAGGGAGTGAGTGGGACCCACTACAAGAAAGAAATACATTAAAGTGAGGCTTATGCCAATAAAACACATGAACCCCATATTTAAATAAACTTATGATTAATTATCAACCAAAATCTAATTAAAACAAATATGTTCTACCTCATGGAGGCTTACATTAAGCTTACATCAAAAAGGCTCGAGGTAAGGAAATAACTTTTCTTAGGCAATCAGACACCGATATGCGCAATTGGTTTGGTTCACAAACAAGCTACCTAAGGAAGGTCAACTCGAACCTACCTAGGCAGTAGGTTTAGTCAAAAAGGATCTAGATGTACCTTATATATACATTTTTTTAAAGAATAATATATTGCAGATGACTTCTTTTTTTTATTAATACAACTCACTGCTCACCTACTTTTGGAGGTAAGTTCAAAGATTGAGCACACGCTTCAAAAAACTGCATTGAAACAAGTATTTCAAATTCCGGAAGAAAACTAAGTTTCACCATTTCTTGCCAAAACAACTAAGGCCCTAAGGTGTTGTCAAGTGAACTGCAAGTTTAAGCTAAGTCAAGGTGCATGAAATTTAGTGATGCGCAATACCAAATAGGATCCATGTAGCCAGACCCACTTAGTGGATAAAGGCTTGTTGTTGTTGTTGTTGTTGTAGATGTTGACATTCTAAGATTCATTCAAAGAAGCAGTACCTTTTACATTTAACTTTGTGAAACACCTCACCATATGCCCAGTCAACAATTTTAGCTAAAATTTTCATTAACGAATTTCAAGTCAAACAGTTCAATAAAAGCAGTTTTCCAGATTTTTTTTACTTCTCATTTGAAATTTATCCAAACTTCAGACAACATCAATAGGACAAAACAGGCCTACAAATACTTGGTAGGTTGACTCTGGATTTTAGACAAAGCAAAATCCAACTCAAAAATTGTATCCAGCAACATGACCGGATGACTAAAAAGCAAGGAAGCAAACCGATATGAAAGACCAACGTGAAATTGGCTTAAGCAACTTGGGGTAAGGTTCTTGGTCTTAGGCCTTATTTCTTGATTGTGAGAAAGAATTACGAGTACAGCTTGTCGCAACCAAGCAATACATCGATCAATGACAACAAATTGATTATTGAACTTTCTTATTAGAGGCAAGTAAGGAACAGAAATGGTTCCTTACATACTTTTATGCAACCAAAAGCAAAATAGAAATAAATCCCCAAACAATAGTTTCATCATCTGACAGGAGAAATTTAAATCCATAATTCTAAAGTAATCCCAAGAACATGCCAGATAAAATATAAGAAAATTTTGAGCATTCACCCTCCGGAACATAGCTAGGTTGATGGGATAATATAAAAAGTTAATGCAAATACAAATAAAAATACAATAACTATAACGAAAAGAAAACAACTAGCCCAATTTTTTGGTCTTGAAATGCATAAGACTCAATGATTGAATCAGAAGTATCGTATGAATTGGAGGTTACTTACATCCACAGGCTGGTTTCTCTTTAAAGCCGTCATGTCCAACAACATGCAGCAGAAAGAACCAAGTCAGAATAAATCTTTGATAATGTACAATGAAGAATTATGTAAATTTATAATACAAAGAATGCACAAGCAGTCGTCAGTTGTGGCTGCATATATCAAAGAGCTATATATTTCTCAATTTTCTTCATGAAATAGAGCTGTTACTATTAGCGTATCTTCAATAGCTAAATGCATTATTTTACAGTATGAATCTCATGGAAACACTTTTTAAAATAGCAAATACAATTCAAGCCATTATCGGGACATAGAAAAATTTCTAATTGAAAAATGACCACTTCTAAGTAGCTAAAACAAGTAATTGTTTCCCTTTTTTTTGTTTCTAAAGAAGAAGTTCCTTTAGAAAACCTTGGGCAGATGTAGAAGAATGGTATAAGTATATTATGGAACACCACAATCTACATGCTTTTAAGCCTGCCTTATTTTATTAATCCATCACATTGCTCATTATTGCGCTTCTTACAATGAGTTCTTTGATTTTGTATTTAACATTATCCCAAAGCTTTGCAGTCAATACAGGTCGATAGCAAGTGATAGTGGTAAGAGGAGGATATGAGGCATAAATTACATTTATTTGCTAACAGTAGAAAATAAGGCAAATGAGATGACGTACTAATGATAAAGTAAAATATTTCCCACAATTTCAGCACTTTTTGTCTAAGTAGCTCATACAAGATTACTTCAGAACCTTTTTAAGAAAAAATATAAAGTAAAAAATAACCCTCTTCTGATTCTTCGCCTACATATTTTCTGTCCGGACTTGTTTATCTCATCACATCCCCATAATTTACACTTTTTTGCTTCAGCTTCATCTCTAGTTTTTTTATGTTTCACATCCCAGATGCAGTGTGTCCAGCCAACTCTTTCATTTCAGATCTTAAGAATAAGATAACTATGGGTAAACAATTTATGAGTTCCTTTTTTTGATCAGGTTGTTATGGGTAGGGCTGTAAAAGAGTCGAGCTTGAGCAAGCTCAGGATTAGATCGTGTTTGGCTGGTTCGAAATTACTCGTGTTCGAAATCGGCTCGTGTTTGAAATTGGCTCGTGAACAGTGTGTTCATGTTCGGCTCAATTTAAATATTATTGTTCGTGTTCAGCTTGTGTTCGGCTTAAAATTGGCTCGTTAAAATTAATTGAAAAAATAGATCGAGAGTGTTGGATTCAAACCTACGCCAACTCTATGCAATATATATAATATAAATTTAAACTTAGATATAAATATATATATATATATATATATATATATATATAATATATTATTAAATAACATATTTAATTTCTTTATTTCGAACTAAAACAAGCCGAACACGAGCAAACAAAGGGTTGTTCCTGTTTGGCTCGTTTTTAATTCGAGTTTAAAAGATTTGTTCGTATTCGACTAATTTACTTAACAAACAAACCGAAAACGAGCTATTTAACGAATCAAACACGAGCTATTCGCAAACAATGAGCTTTTTTGACAGCCCTAGTTATGGGATAGAATGAAAGTATGAAGGCCTTTAATGAAATCATACTCGGTGGCTTGGGAATAATCACCATGCATAGTTGGCGTTGGCAATGGATAGCAAATGTATGGTTGGTCAGCATAGTCATGAAAAGAGATTGAGGATACTCAACATAGGCATTCTTATAAATGAAGGTAGCCATGCAAACATTAAGTTTAAAGCTTTTCAGAATAGAATGATACTGTATTGAGATATGCAAATCAACATTTTTAGCCTTTATTACTTTTTTTTTTTCATTTCATAGTTTTAAAATTTTTTGTTAGTTTATTTTGGTGTAAATATGCTAATGATGATGATATCTATAGAAACCAGGCTGTGTTCTATAATGTTAATGCTGATGTAGAATGATTCAATGCTGGTTTGTTGATTATCTAAGCATATTTGATTCGTTGTTAGTTTTAATTTTTGCATTTGTACTTTGCTACCTATGGTTGGTTGTCCTTGAAGTTGTTCCCGGAAACTAATTGAAAAGGTGGCTGTTTCCAGGATTTACTAAAATTTTGACTTACGGTTTATGACATTATGGTTGATTTAGAAGTTTGGGAAACTGTTACTTTCGGTCATGACACTGAACTGATTTTGAGATTTTTAAGCCTTGATTTTTGCTTTTGGTACTTCAGCAAATACCTTTAGGCATTTTGAGATTATATATATAGTATATACGAAGAATGTAAAGAAAAATATAGCATAAATAAATTTCTACCAATTTCTCAAGCTTGGGGGTTGATTGGATATAAAGTCTTAAAATCCAATACAAGTCTCGATTGAAATTTCTAGGTAAAGCCGTCTCCTTGTACTAAAATGAGACCTATATCCTCTTATAGTGTGAATCTGATGCGGGAGCTGAACCAGCAGGACCGCAATCCACAGGATTGCAGAACCACAACGATCACGGTGAACATTCCGCATGGCATGTATTCCTGGAATTAAGTCAACATATTTTTATTTTTTTCTGTTTCTTTGCTGATATCCGATTTTCTAATTAAGTTATTTCCTATTAAAAGATTTTTATATATACGATGTGATGGTTGTTTGGATTTGAGGTTTGGATTTTATGAAATTGGATAGCCTTTTTCCTGATTTCTGCTATTCGGAATTCTATATTATACCATTTTGCTGCTCACCCGCTGTTTTCCGCCGGACGGCCATTGAAAGCTCTACTAACTACTGTTTACAGCAGGAAATTGAAGTCCGCTAGCATCCAATTTGCCGCCCAACAGCCATGCATGCCAAATTTTGCCCGCCCCCTATCATCCCACTCCCGTCACCAATACTACAACTTGCCTAATGCCCTTTTGTGTTCTATCACTGTAATAAACTGTTTTTTTTTATAATGATAATAATAAAATAATAATAATAAATAATAATGATAATAATTTACCTATACAAACGTCGTTAGAGGATAAGTGTCACTTGAGTGAAGTCAAACAAGGATTTATCCCCTCATTTTGTTTAAAACCAAACAAAAGTGAGGAGACGAGTGAGATTAGAGAAAAGGAGGAGGAGGAGGAGGAGCAGACGAGGAGAACTCGCGTGTGATGAATAAAGACGAGGGATGAGACATCGTCAACCAGGCAAAGGTGACAAAGCAGCTTCAACGCTTGGAGGCAACGTGACCACGCCATTCTATAGAGGGTGGTGGCCACACCAGTTTCTAACATGACCATGTAGATGTCTCGGAAACCTGTTTTCGCAAGAATTTTTCTTGTCAAATTCGAGGATTTAGCCATATAAATGCACCATTAGGGCATCTAAAGAGAAGGAGATCTAAACACAACTAGAGAGCAGAAGTGGGAGTTTGGAGAGCTTCTTCATTAGGTTTTCTCTTCCTCTCTTGAGGGTTGAGTTCCTAAGGGCTTTTTTTTCCTATTATATTGTATATTCTTAAATGATTTGAGAGATTATTGTATTGGAGAAGAATTTATTGTTGTGGAAGACAAACAAATTATTTTCAAGTTTTTACCTTTCAATTTTACTAATGATTTTGATGAAAAGTTTTTTAGTTTTCTTTTTGTCATGCATAGCTAAATTTCCTTTCGAGCCTATATGATTCATAGGATGTGATTTTCATGGTTTGTCGAATGATCTCTTTCCCTGTATTATTTTCCTGAGAAATGAAGGCTTAAATTGTTGTGTTAACCATAAAATTTAATTTACTCCTGATCTGGTCATACAGGATGTAACATATTTCGTAATCTGTGACTCATGCTCGTTACACAGAGGAACAAAATGGTTAACCACAAAATCCGAATAAGAATAAACATATTCTATTCGGGTTTTGAAGCCTAGAAATGAGATCCAAACACACCTGCAGGATGCCATAGGGATTAAGAAAGCCTCAACTTCATGGATTCTAGCCTTCATTTGACCTAGACATAATCTATCCCTGCTAACAACTATCACGTAGGAGAAAGTCTATGAAGACCATGATCCACCACAATATCTAAATCACAAGGGCATAAGCCTCATATCCCTTGAAAAACCGTAAGTTTTCTCTACCGTTGTTTTCTGATATTCACCCGCCTCGCTATCTTTTGTTTTTGCTTTTGAATAGGATTTTAGAAAGTCATCTCTTGTGTGTGATCAAGCTAAACTAGATTTAGATGTTTAGCAAACTAAAGATTCACCCATCATAATAATTCTTAGACCTTCTCTAGTGGGATTGATATGCGATATTCTTTAACCACATTATTATTTGACATGTATACTTGTGTGATTCACCCGACTTGCTTCATCGTAATATTTCGTGCCGTCAAGTTTTTGGCATCATTGTCGGGAAATGGAGCTAAAAAGAAATTTAATTTAAGAGAACTATAGTTGATCTATTGAGAATCTAGGTTTAACAATTTTTGTTTTCTTTTTTTGTGTATCTCATATTTATTTGCACTTGTATTGTTGTTTTGTTTTCTTTTAGGTGCTAAAAAATAAAAAGCCAAAGGAAATAATTATTGTTGAGTTTGTTTTGTTCTTTCTTTTTGCTATGTGTTGTTTGTTTTGTATGTGAGAATGTTGACTCACTTGCGTGGGTTGGCGTGACTATTTGCTTGTGGGAGTCTATTGAGTCTTCTTTTGTATGCATACGGGAGTTGTGTCTGACCTTGCCCATTTTATTGATCGCAATTATAGACATCTTAGGAAAGCACAACTGTCCACCAACACACCTATAAAAATGGGTAAACCTCAGGCTCCCATCACAAAACTCCTTAGGGATTACGCCGACCCATCAGTAGAAGAGATCCATCTTAACATCAATAACCCTACTGTTGAAGCTAACACTTTTGAATTGGGACCTGCTATAATTTAAATAGTCCAAAACAATCCATTTGGGGGTACACCATCTAAGGACCTGAAACTTCATTTAGCAAATTTTCTAGAACTATGTGCCACATTCCGGTATAACGGTGTCCCCTGCGATATCATTAGAGTGTGGCTCTTCCCTTTCTCTTTACGAGATAGAGCCAAGATTTGGTTAAACTCTTTAGCCCTATGATCCATTACCACTTGGAATGACATAGCCAAGTATTTTCTCCCCCCAAAAATGTCAAACTAAGAAATGACATCACATCTTTTATTCAAATATAAGGGGAAACTATCTATGAAGCCTGAGAAAAATTCAAAGAACTGCTTAGAAAGTGTCCACACAATGCCCTGCCCGATTGGCTGATCATCCAAACTTTTTACAACGGACTATCACTTACATCCATCATAAATGTTGTTGCAATAGATTCCCTAATGACCAAACCATTTGATGAAACCTATACACTGATAGAAGAAATGACAACCAATAGTTTTTAGTGGCCTTCTGATAGAGTTAACCCAAACAAAATAGCTAGTGTGCATGATATTGATGTCTTGACTATCCTAGAAACCCAAATAGGAACCATTTTGAAAAATTGGATAATGTGGGGGTAAATTAAGTGTAAGGGTCACCATCAAGTGAATGAATGATGTACGTTGTAGTGGTACATCCTAGTCCGACTACTTTAGAAGCCGTGAATGTCATAGGAAACCAAGGACTTGAACCAAATTTTAATACCTACAACCCAGGCTAGAAAAATCATCCTAATTTTTCATAGAATATTAACAACCAGTAGTAGGTGAACCCCTAAGGAAACCCTATAGGTAACTTGGATAACATAATCTATGATGTCATAACATAATTTAATTATCTTTAGAAATAAAACAAAATTTAAACAAGTATTTTGACATTTTCATTGTAAATGAGCATTGTCAATCATCCTCCCCGTGGTCAATTCTTTAAACACATACTAAAAAGAATGGAAGTTAGCTTGACATTGATGATCAACAGTAATTTTACTAATGGACAAAAAATACATAATAGATTAGAAACATAGAGAACATTGCGAAGGGTTAACAATGAGGAGAATTTGACAGTTCCTATCCTAACAATTATCAAGAATAAACCATCAATAATTTTGACTTTTTTTATTGCTTGCATAAGCTCTATAGTAGAAAAATAAGTTAGAATCAGTCATGTGATCAGTTGCGCCAGAATCAATTATCCAAGAATGAGAAAAATTAAGAATAACACCTAATAAAGCAATGGCTTGAATAAGAGACAATTTGGAGATTAAAATAATTTGTGCAAGTGCTCTAATTTCTTCTTGGTGAAAGGGACTACATTCAAGTTAGTGGCTTGATAAGATCGACTTCACGCTTGAATTTTGATATTTAGTTTGCAGGTTCACCATGAAGTTCAAACATGTCTCCTTCTCGTGTCATGATTTTTTGCAATGCTCGCACCATGCTTTCTTATGCCCTTTTTTTGTCAGTATCAACCCATTTTGTCATAAGAGCTTTGTTGTCCCATTCAATGTTATAACAAGATTTTGTGTTGCACCGCATAGTTTTTATTCTTGACTCTTCCCTTCTAACTTCAAAAAAAAAACTTCTTGAATAGAGGGTAGGCGTTTCTACCAAAGATGCAACCTCAGACTTCACCCAAAATTCGATGAAGGACGACTAGGAACATGTAGACTCGATCGTTTTCTTCTCTCTTCTTGTGATGAGCATAATCATTCAAATTCTCTCAAATGTCATCAAAACGTTGATCAATTTTTGTCATAATGTCACTAATTCATTGTAATATGTAGTAACATCACAACCATTTTGTTTTGATTTCTAAAGTTGAGTTTTCAATTCAAAAATTTGGTACGAATTCTCCTAATCTAAATAAAGATCTCAAACAGCCTTCCAAATATCTCGAGCAGTGGGAATGAATAGATGTGGCTTTTTTATGCTATGTTCCATGGAGTTGATGATTCAAACCATAACTAGAGAACTTTTGGACTGCCATTTTTTCAAATTAGGATCGCCAGCAATATATTTTTAATTTTTTCCTATTAAATATCCAAATTTTCCCTCTCCCAACAATCGCCAATTTTATGAATTGAGCCCACTCTAGATGCCTGTTGAGTTTTGGAAATAATACTTGGCTGATACAACCATAAGAGAAGCTGTAGGATGAGGTGATGTGGTTTCAGAATTACTAGAGTCATTAGATGTGGTAGGATTTCTCTAGACTCCAGACATCATTGTTGACTCATACGACATCCTCAAAATCTGAGATGAATAGCATGCAATAAGTGGAGAAGAATTACGGTATGATTATGGTACGAAATCAACCTGCAGTCAACGCCAGAGAAAGTGAAGAGAAGTTCGGATCCAGTAGCAACCGTGAAGAAAAGAGAAACAATTGCGAGAGGAGCAGAACTTGCTAGAGAAAAGTTATTAGAAAAGTCATGAACGGCCCATCAGAACTCACAAACGGAACTCTCAGACAAACATTCGAGCCCTAGTACAATGTGTAATAATCACGGGTAGAAGCAGAGCAAAGTAGAACTCCTAGACACACGGTCGTAGAGTTTCAAACTCAAGTTTTATGGAATTTTCCTCATGACCAATCCTCGCGATACAATCACTCACGAGCTAATTGCGAAGCCAATGACGACATCGCGTACATCCTTCTTTGATCTGGAGCCTTGGTCATTTCATCGTCAAAAGTTCAGATACCCTGTAGGTTTAGGAAGTGAGAATAAATATTCCGCTTCAATTTCATAGAAAATAATTACAAGATAAATAAAGAGGATTGGCTCCCATATTATAAAAGTAATAAAATCAATCACAACTCCCCATGATAAAACACGGAAATAGAAATTACGACATATCAACCTGGGCATAACCTAATTCCGGCCCAAGATTCACTTAAACTACATGAAAATAAACCAACATTACTTTTTAGGGTGAGAAAATCACATAAACGTTTAATTTTTTTTTAATTGTTGGGCAAAAAAAATATATTGAGGGAGGGAGGTAAAATTACTAAATTGCCTAAACTACATAAAAATAATATTTGTATAAGGAAATATCAAATTTTTTTTGGGGAGGGGGGGTGCGGCGTGGGGGCAATTACCCAACCTGGACATAACCTGATTCCGACCCAAGATTGACCTTACAAAAATAAAATCCTACTTAGGGTCTGTTTGGGGCAGCTGTTTCTGGAAAAATGAACATTTTGACCTTATTTAGTGAAGCTACTTAAACCAGAACTGTAACAACCACATATTTGATAATTCAAAAACAATCTAACCATATTAAATACCATAAAAAGCAATACAAAACTTAAAACCAAGATCTCGATGATGTTTTCAACAAGTTGAAACAAAAAGTGATGTAATTTCATATAAATAAAATTCTAGCAATGATGAAATTATCAACACACATAATCCAAGCATCCTCTAAAATCATTAGCATAATGAAAATTATATGAAATTTGGTTTACAAATTCCAAGCAAATTGGTACAAAAAAATGAAATGAAATGAGATCAAATTAACTAAAAATACCCAGTGAAATTTTCTTGATTCTAAATTTCTAAAACAAACCAACCAGTAAACCCTAGTTCGACAAGTTTGATTTGCAAACACTCTAATCTTTTATTAATCAAGTAACGTGAAAATCGACAACAACAAAGATCGAAGTATCGGAAAGCATTACGAGTTGATTGCAGCATAACGCAACAAGAGAAGATATCGGGAGCTGTAAGGTTTCAAAAATTTCTCATACTTGCTTGGCTATCTTCGACCAACCTCATGCGACAAAGAGAGACGAAGAAGCATTGCAGAGACAGCGAAGCACTGTGACAACAACAAAACCAGGTTTTGGCTTTAAATCCCGTGATTCGGTGGACTTGGTGAATTCGGGAAGAATGCTTAACACGAAAAAGACGTTAAGTTAACTTCCTCGATGGTTTTGGATAAGAGAGGAGCTGAAGGAGGAGAAGAATGGGAGTTTTGGGTCTCTGCAAGCCGCGATCCCGTGGCTCCTGTCGCTGCGTTCTCAACTACCTCCAATCGCGATTGTATTGCGACGAAGGCGATGGTTTTGGGCAAGGTAAAAAGGGGGCACTGGGGGGAAAAAGCGCATCGATGAAGCTAGGTCGCGGGTGATGGCTCGCTTTCCGCGTTCGCACCAAACCGCGGGAAGCGGCGGCGGCATTGCAGCCCCAAATGGGGGAAACTCCTCCGCTGCCCCAAACGCACCCTTAGTTGTCAGTCTAACTTCAACAAGTTGAAATAAGTTTGTGCATGCCCCTTAACCCCATGATCATCGCATTGGAGCGTTTACCAAAAGAAGTTGAAAGCTCGAGTCCCCAATGATGGGCAAGTTTATTAAAAGAACAAAACCAAAAGCCAACATGTACAGGAATCTTGAATTCGTAAAGCATATAGCCCACAAAGATCAACCACTTTAATCAAACAAAAAGTTTTGAAGATTGAAGAATTTTCAAGGATGCAATGCAAAGCCTCCACAAGCCAAGCTGCAATCTAAAAGGTAATAGTAAGTTAACAGCCTAAAGATAGCCAAGCTTTTGAAGCTATTAACAATATTCCTTACAAACAATCCAAAGACGATTGTGCGAGATAGACCCTGATTTAACAAACTTGGTTGAACTGGTGTTCAAAAACTTCTCCAATTCAATAAGCATCAACAATGTAAACCAAAGAAAGCTTCCTCGCGGTTCAAAAAGTACATGATCGGCTTGAAGATGCAAATTTAATAGGGTCTAACTCCAAATCTAAGATTTTTGCCATGATGACTGGTTCAGTTAGCAAGATATCAAAACTAGAGGTGTTCATTGCCAAGATCAAGCTGTTGATCATATAGATAAACATTTTGAGCTATTTTCTATATGAGTGATAAAATAAATGCCAATAATAACTGGAAGAGATACTTGCCATGAAAATACCCAATTTCCCAAAATAAGTCTCTTTGACCAATTTCAGAATGCCACAGCCAAAATGAAATCATCAATGAAGTGAATCTTATCTAAAACTATTCTTCAAACAATAAATAAATAATATAAAAATTATGCGAAATTAAATATTAAACAATAATTAATCATTTTACACTCAAATTATTCATCTATTAAGCCCTGAAGAAGGCTAAGCTTTATAAATATCAGTCAACCTGCATAATGACACATCAAAGAGGCTTTGTAAAGTGGCTAGATGATAATATTTGAGATAGAAGACGCCAAAGCTTATCATAACATCTTGAAATGATTAACACTTATTAAGGACTAGGTTGGTTCAACACTAACCGTTTCTACAAACTTGTGGAGGCCATATGACACAAAAAAAAATTAGATTTTCTATGAATAATTTGAGATAGTTGATTAGTTATAGGGTGCTGTAGCATTGTAAGCCTCGTATGCCTGGCTACTAGAAGGGATTGAGGTGGTGGCTATACTACGGTTTTCTTGAGAGGGGCCGATAACTTTAAGTGTGGAGCAAAGGAAAAAAAATATTAAACTAACCTAATGATGAAACACTTTGGAGCACCAAAGTACAAGAGTTTAGATTAACAATCAAGGTTCTCCGACATATTAGAGATCACACACAAGATTCACCAACAATTTGCTCTCAAAAAAACAACTTAATTTCATTCAACAATAATTCCAGTTTAACTTCTTCGCTTACAATTCATCACAGATTGGAGGCATAGCTAAATACACAAGAAAAATAACATGAAATAAAAGCTATATAAATATGAAGAATTCGGCCAAGCAAAAAAAAAAGAGAGTGGTATGCATGTTTGTATATATATATATATATATATATATATATATATATATCTTATATAAATACTACATTTTTTTTCTATTATAATAAAATCAAAGCTATTACGTTTGAAAATTTTTCATTTTTAAAAGTAATTAAATAAGAGGATTTACTTACATATATACCACAGTACTTTTATGTATTTGAATATCTAACACTCTATGACACTCAAATTTTTAACATCATCTAGGAAATATCACTATTGTATTTTTCATCTATATATATATATATATATATATATATATAT
>NEWO01000408.1:290898-303203 GCA_003013225.1 Phalaenopsis aphrodite
TATATATATATATATATATATATATATATATATATATATATATATATATATATATATATATATATATATATATATATATATATATAACACCAAATCAGATCGAGGATCACATGAGCTAGTCTTCAGAGGAAGAACCAGGTTACACTTCTCGGCGGAAGAAGAAACCTGGGGGCTCACTTCAACTTGGAAACTTAATGGATGATACTTTGGTGACTTCTGGCAATGGCACGACTCTTCAAAGCTTGTTATCTGGTTCTGCTCCTAAAACTAGAGAAAGAGGCAAGACTAAACTGGCTTGTCCCTAACTACTGTTTTCTGCATGTTTTAAATTTATTTTTTAATTTTATTGAGTCTATCTGTACCTTTAGTTGGAGTTTTATGTTCTTGTATCGTATGGGTAGGGTGTCTTTTTGGGCTCTTCTCATACAACATTTATGTATCCTTTTCTAATTCAATAAAATTAGCCCTTGGGCTTTTCATAAAAAAAAAATTTATATATATATATATATATATAGAATTTATTCGAGAAACCATTTGATACCTGAAATAAAACTTCAATAACTACAATGATAATGCAATGATAATAGATCATATCATTTGTACTAGCAACAAAAAAGAAAAAACATGCATATGAATAGCTGGTACATGTAACATTCCATGTATGTATATATATTTACACAGAAGTATTTTTTTGAACCCAATTAGCCAAATTTTGGTTCAAGTTGGGTCCCCATGGTCCGACCCAAATCACCTCCACAAGCTTGTAGAAACCATTAGTGTTGAACCAACCTAGTCCTTAACAAAACCTCTTCTTTCTCAAATTTAATCATCTAGCCACTTTAGATTTTCTTTGCAGAGCCTCTTATACAGGCTGACTGAAATTTATAAAGCTTAGCCTTCTTCAGAATTTATTATTTTGGTTTCATTGGTGCATTACTTACATACATAAGTTCTTTTCATTACATACATTTGAATATCTAAATGCCTTAGCTTGGCAATATAGTCGTACATTTGCTCACTACATTGTAACATTTAATTTAGACTTTTCTTATTCAATTTCTATTGCTAAAGTGTTCTAGCTTCTTATTGCTTTCATTCTTAAGAGGGTTGACCTTGGAAAAGTGTTAGCCCTAATCCCATGAAAAGGTCGGTGTGAGTTATTAATCAGCCTAGCAAACAACAAGGGTTAAATCTTTAAGACAGAACTTGAGATTGTAGTTCTTGCTCTCTTAGAAGATAAAGAACTTTTTTGGAGGCATAAATAGATCACACAGATCAGAAGATGTTAGAATTTAAAATTTCAAAAGATAATCTTAGTGACGACCAACTGATAGCATCACAAACAGCTACACTTCCAGCCCCCACCCCAGTGTTCCACATGAATTAACGAAAAACTAGTGTAAAGCTCTTGTTATTGGAACACAGTAGAAGTTGGTTCTCCAAAACTTCAGGAGTCAAAAGGAAAACCCAAAAGGTAATAAAAATCACCCATCAACCAAACTCTTACAAACCCTCAACTTTGCTGAGGCCTAACTTGTCATAGATGAGAAACATATGAGGTATTTACTTATTTGGAATTGGGCTCGGGAGAACATACCTGGCGGTGTACCTCCGGCCCATATTATGCCAAACCAGAACATATTGATAGGAAGGTATGCTCGCAAGTGGGAAAACCTTCTTAGATGTTTTTTGTAGCCAGCACAATTGTCAGTGGGATCCAGAAATGACCAGCAACAACCAAAAGCTCGACGAATGAGGTCGAAGCTCCTCCAACCCAGAGAGATTGATGCAGGCGATCCTTAAGCGCCCTCATGTCTGAGCTAAAAAGGCACAGGGACCAAATCCGCGGAGACATTTCGTGCGGATGGGATCGCGGGATCGCGGACCATCACAGCAGTGGGATCACAGGAATTCGCGAACCATCGCGAGGGAGTCACAACAATGGGAGAAGGGTCGCGGGGGCCGGATCGCAATGCACGGGGATCTGACGGACGAACCCTTGCGAAGGTGTAGGAGACTTCGCGAGTTGCCACACTTATGTAGACTTTTTCTGGATTCTTCTTCCCTCCTTTTGTGTAGGAATCTATAAATAATTGTTTCCAGTGTGTAAGAGTTCAGTTCTTGGTGTGTTTAGTTTCAGATCTCATGAGTGAAGTCTCTTTATCCTTTGTGGGTTGTATCCGAAGAATGGCGGTGATTTGGTTGTATCCTCTCCAAGATGGTGATTGTATCCTCCCTTTTTACCTTCCCCGAACCTTCTTCTCCCCCACTCCTCTGTCATTGAATCGCACTTTGTCCACCCGACACCCAACCATCCCCCTTCATGCAGATTACTATTGTTGTCCCGCCTTCCTAACCTCATTCAAGCTCCTCTCAACCACCCCACTACCGTTGCCAACACCTACAATCCTTCTCACTTATTGTTCATATTGTTCCACACCTTCCCTTTGCTTGCACACGCCTTCGCACAATTGTCATCATCCCTCTAGCCGACCTCCAGCACCTATTGGAATACATTTAGGAGTGTTTGCTTGTGTTGTTATTTTCTGTTCAAGTCATGTTGTAAACCTCTTTTACTTTTAATGAAAGTTTATTTTTTGTGTTTCCACTATTTTCCCTACTAGTTCTGGTATCAATATTTTTATTTCATCCATCCTATACCAAGAATCAAATCATTCAATGCACTCTAAAATTATAACTTGGAACTAATTGTTAAATTAAATAGATGCAACTTTAATCATCCATTATGAGACTTCTCAAGCACCCGACACAAGACAATTGAACAGAAAATTGCAAAAACTAGTGCTTCCCACTAGTTTGCAAAACGATGAGGTGAAAGAATGTCCTAATGAAGGGCTTGAATAAGCAAGCTAAAAGATAATGGCTTTTTGACTCTTAAGAGGATAAAAGTCTCCCTCTCAAGAAAACATACAGTTCATAAATGTAAGCAAAGAGTCGCAGTATATATATGTAAAAGGCTTCATAAAGAACACCAAATTATGAACTCAAAACATAAGTTCATTCTGTTAAGATTGAACTAATATTTCATTTTAATTATTACCTTGAATGACATGTTTTCCTGCCTTTAACATCTTAAGAGACATATCAACCTGCAAAGTGGGATTGCCAATCAGCAGCAATCTTTTTCAAGGTTATGTAAAACAGAAATATGGAAAAATGATTGTTGCCAACTATCATAAACAATTAGTGGTGATAATTAGTGAGAATGGTAAAAATAATCAACTTTTGATCTGCAGGTGGTTAGACTTCAAATAATGGTTCTGGAAAAGCTTTTCAAATTCTGCAGAAGTGATTTATCGCAGATGCTATCAAATATCCCATATTATATTTAAAAGCAAAATTGGATAACAAAAAAAACAGATGTGCATGATAAGCAGAAAGAAACAAAGTTGGAGAATGGGCCAATAATCCTCCGGAGAAGAAGTTCATAAAGAAGATCTGAATCTTATGATAGCTTCATTTGATATGTAAGTATACAAAAAAAATGTGCTTCACAATAGCAAGAAAATCTTAAATGTACTGAAATGATAGTAAGTTAAATTGGAGTATTTTCATACTCGATTGTCATAATTTTATAAACAAATTTACATTGAAATGGTTGAGGCATGTGTTTGAAACTATCATAGGAGAACTGAATATCCACGCACTGTTCCAAGAGAAACTCAAATAACTAAGGATGAAAAAGTTAGGTTTGAAACCCATCTTCATATAGACTTTTCCCAATGCAAGGAAATGTACTATTTTAATAAAGAACTAATGGTTCATTGACTGTTCAACCATTAGCCGAACTAGTAGATTTAACAATAAATTTCAGTTAATGATCATACGATAGGACATTAACACTGTCACCGCCTAGTCCCAAGCCCCAGATGTAAAAAGTGGAGGGTTGCGTTAGGTAGTCGACAACCAGCGCAAAATTTGTCAAAAAATCATAACATGAATCA
The DNA here is from genome assembly GCA_003013225.1 of Phalaenopsis aphrodite. Lineage (NCBI taxonomy): Eukaryota > Viridiplantae > Streptophyta > Magnoliopsida > Asparagales > Orchidaceae > Phalaenopsis > Phalaenopsis aphrodite. Next base: position 294,864 of record NEWO01000408.1, read on the forward strand.
TTTAAATCCTTGTGTAAATGTTAGAGCATCTCCTAGAAGCGAAGCGTTGTATGGCATGAATACAGTGAAAAGTGTGCAAGGGTTGTTACACCAGCTTCCGAATGTAGTGTCAAATAAGTAAGGGTTCTCACATTACGGACGGATGTGAGTAAAGAATTTAGTCCATGAAACTAATATTAGAATAAGATCTAGAAATATAGGTATTCTCGCAGATAAATTAATGGAATAAATTGATATTATTATTCATGGGAAGTTAAATATATTATGTATTCAAGAAAATAAATTAGTTGAGAAAAGGCTAAGAAGATAGAGAGCTTAAATTTTAATCTTTGGTATTCAGGTAGAAGTCACACTAGAAATGGTGTAGGTATAATTATAAAAGAGTTTGAAAGATAATGTTGTAAAAATTAATAGAATTGAGAGGAAATTATAACCCTAAAAATTGTTGTTGGTATTATGATTATTAAAAGCAGCTTTAGATATCAGTTCAAAAGAAAAATTGTGGAATAACCTCGAAAAGTTAATACAAATGATAATCCTTAAAACAAGAATTTTTAATAGAAGAGATTTAAATGGACATGTTGGTAGAGTGGTGGAACATTTTAGAAATATTCACAATGACTACAGTTTTTGAGTGAGTAAAAAAGAAGGCAGAACCATATTTGATTTTTGCTTTAGTGCATGGTTTTCTTACTGTTAATACTTTATTTAAGAGAAGAGATGAACTTATTGTTACTTATAAGAATTGACCTAATAAAACACAATTTGATTACTTTCTTATGAGAAAAAGAGATCGTTGTTAACAGTGTAAAGATTGTAAAGTCTATCCAAGAAAAAATTTAAGCACTCGACATAAAATATTAGTTCTGGATTTTAAGATGAAAAGTTATAAAATCAAAAATACAAGAAAATATTGTCATAGAAGCGGATTGGCGCATCTAAAAGACACAAAAAAAATATTTTAATGAGTAATTCAAGATTTTAAGAGTTTATATGTTCATGAAGAAACAAATTCTATGTGGGATAAAGTAACAAGCACTATTAAATAAGTGACAAAAGATATACTTGGAGAATAAAAAAAAAATTAATAAATAAAAATAGTTTGTGGTGTAATAATAATATGCAAGAAAAGATAAAATATAAGTTGTGTTATAAAAATTAGATATAAAATCTTAGAAAACGAAAAAAAATATAAGTTGAACCACAGAGAACAATTTGTGACGCTAAAAATTTTGTTTTTAGTAATCAAAGAGGGTAAAAAATATTTGTATAAACTAACCAAACAAATAGAAAAAAAAGGTAAAAAATTTAATTCAAGTAAAATTTATTAAACATGAAAATCAAAAAGTGTTTTTCTTAGAGGAAAATATTTAACATGGGTGGTGAGCTATTTTGATAAACTTTTCAATGAAACTTTTGAAATAAAATTGAACTTATTAATCTTAATATTGTTAATAATAATAAAACGATTTATTCTTATTGTTGCATTTGTAAAAATAAAGTTGAGAGTTCTTTAAAAAAACTAATGATTGAAAATCAGTAGGGACCTAATGATATCCCAATTGAAGTGTAGAAATATTTAGAAGAATTGGGAGTTTTTTGGCTTAATAAACTCTTTAATATTAGTTTAAGAACCAAAAAAATGTCTGAGGAGTAGAGGAAGAGTTTTTTTGGTCCCAATTTTTAAGAATAAAATGCACAAGTATATGCAAATTATAAAGAATAAAAGTTGATGTGTCATACTTTCAAAAGTATGGAAGAGAGTAATTGAATATAGGTTAAGACATGATACAAAGATTTCTAATGATTAGTTTAGATTTATACCTAGCAGGTCCACCATGGAAGCTATACATTTATTTAGAACTTTAATAGAGAAGTACACAGAGAATGAGGAGGATCTACATATGATTTTTATTGTTTTAGAAAAAGCTTACCATAAGGTTTTAAGAGAAGTCCTTTGGAAAGTTCTAGAGAAGAAATGTGTTGATATGACTTATATTCAAGTCATTAAAAATATGTATGTTAGAGTTGTTACTTGTGTTCAAACAGAAGGAGGATTGATCAAGTATTTTCTTATTTTAGTTGAATTACATCAGAGATAGGTTTTAAGCCCATAGCTTTTTCCCTTAGTTATGGATGCTCTTACTGGACATTTACAAGAGAATGTACCTTGATGTATGCTTTTCGCTATCCTTCTTGTGAATAAGACTAGAGAAAGAGTTGAGTAAAAACTTGAATTACGGAGGTCTACATTGGAGTTTAAAGACCTTTGTTTGAGAAGATCTAAAACTAAATACATGGGATGTAATTTTCGTAGCAGTAGCTCTAATGGTAGAGTTGTAACTATGGGTGATCAAATCATTAAAATGTTTGATATCAATTTAGATAACTTGGGTCTATAGTTCAAAGTGATGTTGATATAGGTGGGGATGTTATTAGTAGAACTCAAGTTGGTTGGTTGAAGTGGAGGATTGCATCAGGCTTATCTGTGATAGAAAAGTACAACTTAGACTGATGGAAAATTTTTCTAAGATGGGGGTGAGACCTGCAATGCTCTATGGTGCAAAATGTTGGTCTTTAAAAGAGAAGCATAAAACAAAGTTAAGTGTTGTTGACATGAGAACGCTTAGGTGCATGAGTGGCTTGACACTTAGAGATAAAATACGAAATGAATATATACGTGATAGGGTTGGTGTAGCTCCAGTGACAGGAAAGATTAGAGAGTCGTCTTAGATGAATTAGTCACATTAAACGCTAACCATTTGATGATCCTGTTAAGAGAGTAGATGTTTTAGATTTGACTTATGTTAAGAAAGGCAGAGGAAGACCTAAAAGAACTTGGGCATATTGTATAATAAATGATCTTAATCTATTAGAGTTAAATGAAAATATGACACTCAATAGGGCTCATTGGAGATATGGATTCACGTAGTCGATCCCACTTAGTGGGATAAAGGCTTATTGTTGTTGTTGTTGTTGTTGTTGTTGTTGTTGTTGTTGTTGTTGTTGTTGTTGTTGTTGTTCATAGGATAGGACATTTACAACCTTAGCATACCAAAACACTAACAAATAGTAATTCCTTCCATCACCACCAAATGTTTGGAGATCGAAAACATTGGGACACTAAAACTCTTAAGGACTAAGCTAACATAAGATAGCACAACTAACTTTGCTTCTGGGCAGCTGTCTCCAGTTGAACTTTTTCCATATGCCTTAATCCAAATAGAATATGTCTAGACATGAGTTTCAAAGTTCCAAAACAAATCAATGAAAATTATGTGTGAAATCAGGCACAATGTAACATTACTCGCATAGAGAAATAAAAAAAGCAGCTTATGAGTAACCGGATCATATATGACCATTACGATAACAGCAATCTCAAGTAGTTCTGATTGGTTAAATAAGTGGGGAATGAAGTAACAAATTAATGAATCAAAAGCATGAGGCTAAAGCAAAATGGAGTAGTTATTGACAAAGTCAACTTTTCTCCGTATCAAGTCAGACCTGAACTTGTCCAGCAAGAACAACTGCAACTCCAAGTATAGAATCATCTTGAATAATATCATCAAGCCCCGCTTCACCCCATTTAAATTCTACATTTGGAGAGAAGTCACGGGCAAGCTCTGCTACAGCTTTTGCAGAATCCTGCATGTATGCCATGAAATTTGAGAGGCTAAAACAAAATATTCGAGTTCAAGGTAGGATGACCAATAATGTCATGATAACATGATACAAAAAGTTTGAAAAATGGCAAAAATTGCACCATTTCAGTTTGAATTGTTAAATTATATTTCAGATAAGATCTAATATTATAATGATAACATGGGGGGCTGTGCATACTATTGTCCGTGTATTGGATTAAATTAAGTGCATAGCAAAGCGATAGTACAATTCTTACAAACATAATAATAAAGGAAGTGAATTTGTTCTATCTAGTTCAGTGTATGCTTTTTTTGGGGAAATTGAACTACATACCATATAAGTGATAGATAAATTTCCCAAAAATTTTATTTAAGATAGAATGAGCATAAGGTTAGTTAGTATTTTTTTTTTTTTTCATGCAAACCCCCTTAAATTGTCGGTGAGCTTCCGATTTCAACCAAGGAATGTCCCAAAAAAATATTTTGTCCAGGCACAAGGGAAATTACAAATTCAAATTCACAAGGAGAGCAAGAGAATTTCTTTATGTCGCATCCACAAGATCTCAAACACTGCCCTAAAAATCATGGCGAATACCAATTAGAGCCAGGTCCATTTGGTACATCAATATATGAATGTAAGAACACACATTATGCAAAGAAATAGTACTAATATAACGCATACCTCAGTACGACTCCAGATTGTTTTCACAACCACCAAATCAGCTAACTCCCTCAGTCTAGGAATGTACTGTGTGCGAACAAAGATGCCAGATCCAAGTATTGCGATCTTAGGAATTGCAACTTCTGCGGCAGTCATCTTCGTATACAAAGAATGCTATCAGAGAAGAAAAGCGAAGCTTTCTAATTATAAAAGACGAAGAAGTTTATGATGTCAAAAAAAAAAAAATGCCAGTAAGAGATGTGAAAAAGCATGGAACCACAACAAAATTAGTTGCTCGCGATATGCATCGCCACTTGCAATTATGCGAAAAAAGGGCAAAACAGTAATTGCGAAAAAAAAAAAAAAAAGGACAAAACAGCATTTGCACTAGAATATAGATATTAAATATTTATATAATATAAGTTATATAATTAATTTAATATATTATTTATATAAGAATTAATATTAGAAATGTCGAAGTGGCTTGTTGTTCGCGAGCAACTCGTGTTCGGCTCGTTTGTTAAGAAACGAATATGAACAGTGACTTCATGAACAATTTCAAACATAAACTTATTTCAAACAAACTAAATTTCAAACGAACCGAACATGAACACAAGCTCAGTTCGTTTGTGTTCGGCTCGTTTACACCCCCTATATTTACACAATACACTCATTAGAATTATTTGTATGTGCATCAAGTACATTGAATAAATTATAAAAATTAAATAACAAAAAATAGAGATGCTACATAAAAATATATGATCAAGTGAAAATATAATAAAAATATTGAAGATTGTTAAAAAAAAAAAAAAAAAGTTGTTAAAAGACTACCTTTAATAAAATTTGGAAATATTCAAATGATATCTTTTTTTTTTTAATATTTATGATTTTATGTTTGAAATAAATAATTAATTTAATATGATGATAGAATAATATGTAATCAAATAATGTTGCATAAGTATAATAAATAATTTTTAATAAATTTTAATGATATTTTAAAACAAAATAACCTCATACTTAATATATTTTAAAATTAAATCATTGTACATAAATAATAAATCTTATTTTTATGAAAATATTACGTCGAGGATGACATGTGCTCACCAAAATATACATAGAATAATAAATGATTTACTGAAAAAATTAAAATAGATTATAGAAATAAGAAATACTAATTATAATGAACTATTTTTAAATAATAAGTATTATATTTTCTCCAATATCTAATTTAATCTATCTCCATTTTAATTTTTTTTATATTATATGAGAGATTATGGTCATGTATTCTTTGAACTGTGAGCATACATTACAATCAATTCCCATAAATCCTATGTTGGGTTTCAATTGTGAAAGTCTTAAGAAAATAAAGCAATTTGTTAGCAATTTTTTCTATTCATGTGTATCTGATGTCTGCAAGATAAGATTTATAAAATACGACCATATACATTTATGTATATTTCATTAAATTTTAAACAAATTAAATTATTATCGTTATTTTATGTTATTTTCTATATGATATGTCATTTTTCAGTCTCGTCATCAATAAAGCAATGTAATTGATGTTGCGTCTTCAATTTATATTTAATGAGATACTTATTTAATATATAAACATGTATGTACATGCATATGTTTCTATGTGTGTGTGTGTGTGTGTGTGTGTGTGTGTGTGTGTGTGTGTTATTGAAAGACAAGGGCAAAAAAGGGATACAAGGGGGGGTGGGGGGGTGTGGTGGTGGAACCCCACTATTAGAACCCAAAAAACACAATACTCGCACCTATGGGTTCCTTCTCCAGTAATACAACTCTACACAAAAAGGGTCTCCAAAAAAACATACAACTATAGCCCAAAAACCCAAAAACCCAAAAAAGATAATGTTAAATTGTATGCCTCTACTCAACAATTAGTATAGAAGCATCCCCAAAAATTAAGTGATGAATGACAAAGTGGAGAAGAAAAGGAAACACTTAGCACAACAGAAGTCAGATTGTCATAAAACATCTCATAGAATTCAACTCCAGCAAAGCAAAGAGAGGTGTCCACTTTAATCCACATGACAACCCACATTAAAGAAAACCCACATGCATTGCAGGAGATACTAACAGGCAGCTACAGTCAAGAAGCAAATGACCTGCAGAAAATAGCTCGAGCATAGAAACATTTAATTCCTTCTAAAGTACAAACAACCACAAGTTCCAGATAGTATTGAAGGCTAGATGAGCAACAAAATAGCCCACAAAATAGAGGCCAAAACAATACCAACGTGCAACATAGCAAAAGGAGAAAAACCCCTTAAACAATTGTGAAAGAGTCGAGTAGCCAAAAAGAGGTAAGCCCTTTCCAAAAGGTAATTGAAAAAAACAGCCAACCACCACAGAAAAGATTCAAGTCCATCCAAACAAAGGATATGTGAAGCATGAAGAAATCCTCAGGTAACAACCAAAAAAATAACAAACAATACCATAATCATCTTGCATCCAGAGAAAAAGGCCTAGCAGGTAGCATCAAAAGACCAGAGTCCACAACAAAGCGTGAGCCTCTTATAATTCTTAGACTGAAAAAATAAGTACAACTAAAAAAAGTATTGCATCACAATGGCACAGTAGAAATGAGAAATCTAAAAATCATGCGAGTAAAGCAATCCTTCTAAAACCAAACATGCTTCCAAGAAAGCCTTCACCAAGGGGAAAAACTCCTTTAAGTTGTAGACATAAAGATTAAATAGGATAACAGACCAAGGAAAACAAACAAAGTAAACGAGATTCAGATTATCCAAGGTTAGAGGAATAATAAAATTTATCTAGAAGCGAGAAGAACCTCCCCTAGGCAGGTGTATGAGTCAAAAACAATCCCCAATGCAGCAGGACAAATCCCACAATACAATTTCCACACAACAATTATGCAAAGAGAGAAAGCAGGCAAAAGAGTAAAATAGTAGAAAACCTGGAAAACCTGTGTACCGATACGCTTAAAAAATGACTTCTTTTTTACAAACATTTAATACTTAATTTTAGTGATATTGCACTTTAAAGGAAGATATTTTATAAATTTTTAACTTCATGTACAAGAAATGGACTTTCGGAGAAAAGGAAGCAAAACGGTGCAACTTGGAGCCAAAACGAACAAGGAAGAAAATTCTGACTTGGCGCATTTCGATATGTCTTTGTAAAATTATTCTCTTTTACATTTATTACATGTTTTTGAATGAAATAATACTTTTAAGAAATTTTTTTCCATACTTATCTTGTAAGTACAACTATTAGGAGCGAACAGAACTAAAATAGGGCGAAACAACGCTAAACGGAGTGAAACGGTGGAGCTGCTGCAGAGTGGCGCCAATGGCGCCTGAATCCAGAGAGACGTCGCCAACGACGCTCGGAAATGGTGCCAATTGCGCCAGAAAAGGTTATTTCTCTAAATGCATTGAATTTGGACGAATTTGAAGGGGTGTCAAGGATCGCGTTCGTGTTCAGCTCGTTTAAAATTATGTGTGTTTGACATAGACTCGTGTTTGAAATTGTTCGTGAAGTTAATGTTCATGTTCAATTTGATTTGTTTGAAATATGTTTGAAATGTTTGAAATGCTTGAATTATTCAAATTATTCGAATTGTTTAAATTATTCGAAATCTTACAAATTTGTTTGTATTGTTCGAATTGTTCAAATTGTTCTAAATCTTTCAAAAGCTTAAACCTATATGAAATTAATGTTTGAACAAGTATTAATCACATCACAAATGCAAAATAGCCAAATCATAGCTCACAATAAAACCATATATCATATCTCATCCGTAAGAAATTCAGATCTAGAGACAATATGCGAGATTTCATTCTCAAAATCTAGGTTTCACTTGAAGGATCTGAATAAATCTAAAAGAAATATAAAAAACGTTAAGCTAAGAGACAAATCTGAAGATAAATATAAAATTATAGAATTTAATATAAGTTAAGAGGCGAACCTGAAAATCAGATTATAAATTTTAAAATTTAATTTTTTAAAATCTGATATATATTTAGAGTATATAATTATTTATAAAATATA
>NEWO01000408.1:303256-353273 GCA_003013225.1 Phalaenopsis aphrodite
TTCGAACAATAACGATTCAAACACGATCGAACAAATGGTTGTTCATGTTTGGTTCATTTATAAATCAAACGAAAAAAAATTGTTCGTGTTCGTCTCGTTTGCTTATCGAACGAATCGAACACGAACTCCCCGACGAGCCAAACATGAACTGTTCGCGGTCAACGAGCTTTTTTAACAGCTGGGGAAACTCTTAGAAATTCATCCCTACATTATAAAATAGTGCTTTTATGACAGAAAAATTGTGTGTTTGTGTGTTGAGAAAATGGAGGAATGATCAGAAATCTTAGAATAGGAGTAGAAATATAGATTTCTGCATTTTTTGGAGAAATTGGAAAGGAGATTTTGAGAGAATTTGTAAGGAATTGTACTAGCATTGCATGGATTAGTGGGAAACTTTGTGGGAGAGATCTTCATCTTTCTTTCAAATGGACAAAGCTAAGTATTGTGTTCTTCATTATCTTATAATTTTGTAAATAATTATCTAGTAGATTTACTTTGATGTAATGAAATTTTCTGTTGTATTTTCTTCGTGCTTTGTGAGTAATTTTTCTTACTTTTTCATCTTGTTAGATAATAATGGCATGAGAAGATTATACCGTTGTTTTCATTTTACTTTTTTTTTTACAATGAGTCGGATTCATATTTAGGACTTTGGGATGCATGTTAGTATGTATTTTAATTATAAATGTTATGATTTTTACTTGAACTTCATTTGCATTACAATTCAGGCATGTTGTAATGTTAAAATTTGTTGTGAAACATACGATCCAAGGGGATTATGCTTTCTACAATTAAGTAAGAATCATATTTGATTTCATGTATGAGAATTTTGTCTATGGAATTGAGTGCAAATAAATAAGGAAATATACTTTGATGGACTTAGAATTGGAGATTTTAGGGTGACAGACTAAAATCTCTTATTTGGTTCAGCTATTTGAAAACTAAATCGAGATGTTAGCCCTCAGGCGAGGGGAACGTTTGAGCTCTGAAGTGAGAGCCAGTATCCTCCCAGCCTAACCGCAGATTTAGGGACCAAACTCTGGATTAGCCAATGTTCTTTTTTGCTCGTAAAGAGAAGGAATATGATTGCTCATATTTGTCACATTACAATATTTATTGTATCTCATTCCTATACATTATCCAATTCACTGCATAAGAATATTAAATTGTTACATCTTAAAATTCTTCAAATCAATTCATCCAGAAAAGGTTATCTTTAAAATTCAAAAACTTGATGCGCTCCTAATGTGTTGTTTTTCAACGTGTTTTATGTCATTTAAATCTCCGGTAACGGTGCCAAAAACTTAATTCGACCCATAATTACGCAGTAATTTAGCTTTTAAAAGAAGGTAAAAAACTTGACCAAATTTATATTTAGTAGATAGTGTGCAAAATTGAAATATTATAAAATGTAAAAATTAGTTCACACACTAGGGGTTCTACGCAAGTATACATATCGCTTCAAGTAATATAAATCTTTCTTTAAAAACCCAAGTATCGATCCCACAGAGAAGCGAGGTAAGAAATCCTTTAAACCAATTCTAGTTTATTATTATCAGTCCTTAGTTTGGAAGGTCGATTTAAGTGGTTTTTCTAACAAGTACTCCTAAAGGTAAGTCTTAAGTTTAAAACACCTAATAACTACTCTTAAATGAAAATATTAATTTTAAAGATAACCCTTTCTGAATGAATTGGTTTGGAGAATTTTGAGATGTTAAAAACTACTATTCTTATGTAGTGAATTGGATAATGTATAGGAATGAGATACATTAAATATTATAATGTGACAAATAGGAGATATCATATTCCTTCTCTTTCTTATGAGCAAAAAAGAACATTGGTTAATCTAGACTTTGGTCCTTAAATCTACGGTTAGGCTGGAAGGATACTGGCTCTCACTCCAGAGCTCCCAAATTCCCCTTGCCTGAGGGCTAACATCTCGCTTTTGTCTCCAAACACCTAAATTAAATTGGGGATTTTAGTCTGTCACCCTAAAATCTCTAATTATGCACCCATCAAAGTATATTTCTCTATTTATTTGCACTCAATCCTATGGCCTACATTTTCTTCCATGAAATCGAATGTGATTCTTACTTAGTTGTAAAAAGCATAGCCCTCTCGGATTGTATGTTTCACAATAAATTGTAACATTACAATAGGCATGAATTGGAATGCAAATGAATTTTAAGTTAAAGCAATCACATTTATAATTAAATTGTATACTAACATGCATCCCAAAATCCTAAACATGAATCTGACTCATTGCAAAAGAAAACTAAAATGAAAACAATGACATAATCTTCTCATGCCACTATTTCCTAATAAGAAGAAAGAGTAAGAAAAATTACTCACAAAGCACGAAGAAAACACAATGAAAAACTTCATTACATCAAATAAAATCTACTAGATAAGTGTTTACAAAATCATAAGATAATGAAGAACAAAATACTTAATTTTTTCCCTTGAAATAAAGATGAAGATCTCTCCCATAAATTCTCCCACTAATCCATGTAATGCTAGCACAATTCCTTACTGATTCTCTCAAAATCTCCTCTTCATTCTCTCCAGAAAAGGTAGAAATCTATATTTTTACTCCTATTCTAATATCTCTAAACATTCCTCCATTTTCTCAACTCGCACACACACTTTTTCTATCATAAAATCACTATTTTATAATTTAGGAACAAATTTCCAAGAGTTTCCCTTGGCACCTCTTCAAAATTCGTCTAAATTCAATGCATTTGGAGGAATAACAATTTCTGGTGCCATTGGTGACAGTTTTGGGCATAGTTGGCACTGTTTATCTGGATTCTGGAGCCATTGGCACTAGTTTGGGCGCCACCTCCACCGTTTCATATATGTTTCGCCCCGTTTCAGTTTCGTTTCGCTCCTAACAGTTATACCTACAAGATAAGCATGAAAAAACATTTCTTTAAAGTATAATTTCATTCAAAACATGTAATAAATGTAAAAGAGATTAAGTATAAAAACACATATCGAAATGTGTCATGTCAGAATTTTCTTCCTTGCTTGTTTTGGCTCCAAATTGCACCTTTTTACTTCCTTTTCTTCAAAAGTCCATTTCTTGTACCTAAAGCAAAAAATATATAAAATAAATTCCTTTAAAGTGCAATATCACTAAAATTAAGCATTAAATGTATGTAAAAAAGTGGTCATTTTTTAGGCGTATCAAATCCCCAAACTTAAATGTTACTTGTTCTTAAGTAACCGAATAACTTTAAAGACTAAATTTGTTGATTTGAGGAAGTGAGTTTCAGTAGAGTTTCATATAATTTTGTCTCAGAAATATAATAATGTAACTTAGGAGAAATTCTAGCAAATCAACCTAGTACTAGAGTGTAAGAATATCTCATATTCAACTTAAAAATCCTGATTTTCTATTTACTTCAAAATTTATTGAAACTTGTCAAACTAAAGATTCACAGAAAGTTTAAAAATGGAATTTACACATCTTATCTGTACCAATTTGACCAATACTTTTTTGAAATAATAATAAGCTTATGATTGTTTCTAAGTCTTTTCTTTTAAAAAGATTAAAGTGAAACCAATTTTTTATTAAGCTTCTCCTCAAGCTTCTCCTCACATATATTCTTTTTACTTTTCTTTTTCTTTTTTTTTTCTTTTCTCCCTTTTTTTCTTTTTCTTTTCCTTAAGGTTCTTTTTAATCTTTACTCTTTTATTTTATTTTTATGTGAGAATTACTATATCTGGATAGACCTTTAATAATTTTGAATTTCATTATTCTCTTTGTAAAGTCCAAAACTCAAAACTTTCCCTCACTTTTTAAAAGTGTAAGTATTAGTTTGAAAAAGGTTTCAATAAAGGCTCAATTCTCAATAATTACAAATCTAAGAATCTTAGATTTACAAATATTTAACTCCTTTCTACCATAAATAGCAAAATCATTTTATTAATGTTTCCTACATAATATCTTAAATCTAGAACAGTTTCTTCACATAGGATTTCAACTAAGTTTTTTTTTCTAACATTCCTAAAATTAAAGTTATAATAAACTAAAGATAACACCACATACCACAAATCATTTTAAAAGTGATATTAAATTAAATACGGACTACTGAGGACAAATAAAGTTAAGTTTTAAAAATTTTCCTTCGCTGAATTTTTAAATATTTTGCAATTAATTTCATAAAATGTAGCAGAAAGAAAAAGTAAAAGTTGAATCAACTTACTACTACAACATCTTATCAAATTCATATACATGCATAATCAGAATAGAATGACTGCAAGAGAAAGTAAATCTAGCCTAAAACATGCTTGCAATAATATTAAATTAAAAGGAAGTATACTAAATTTAAAATTTATTTTTCTTTCTACCCCAAGCTTGATTTTTAACATCTATAGCTTTTAGTACAGATAATATAAGCAGGAAGAAAAATAGTTCAGGAATTATGTCTACCACAAATATCTATCAATAACATCTACAAGTATTCATCGGGACAGAACAATATACAACAGAAAGTAAATCAAAATTAAGCATGCCTGAATGAAATTGACTAAGCAAAAGTTTAACTAGCATAACAAGTATCAACATTGGAATAAAAATGTTCTTCAAGTCTTATATAAAATTGTAACACAAACACACATGATAAATGTCGTCAATTCGTCCTCTAACTCATCGCTTCTGACTAACTTACTTCCAAATTCTAACGAAATCACTACTCTGATAAATTAGGTACATTTTAAATGATTTTATAGATTATAATCCCAAAGATAAGATTATCTCTTATATGTTGGTTCACGTGCACCAACCTTAGGAATCACAATATTCCTTTAATTAAGCACCTCTGACAGTTATAAGGATAATGTAAGATCATCCACATGTTACTTATCAAATAGGTTCATGACTCATACCAAATGAAAACAAGGTTAGAAAGAGGAAGCAAAAAAATTGAGATGGATCTATCACTGTTCAAATTCACGATGTCTCTTGTAAAACTCAAGTCCGGTTGATACCCAAGTCATAGTGGACTCATCAATCCAACTACTACAAGAGAATATAAAAGTTTAGCCAGAATAAGAAGTTAAGGAATCACCTCTCGCATGACACATAAAGATAAAATCATACCACTAACAATCCAAACATCCATCAATCATCAGTCAAACTAATCAATCCACACTAAAGCAAACATAATACAACACTAACAATTAAACCACACTGATATTATGAGTTGCCTCCTATAAAGCGCTTGGTTCAACATCACCAACCCGACAAATGATTCTTCCTAGATAAAATTTCTATTTAAGCAATCCTTGATCAATCGCCCAATCTTTTCTGAATCCAGGGATTCCTACAAAATCCTCAAATTTTAATTTTTCTTTCATCTTTCCCTTTTCAGATTGATTCATACCATTGTTCCTCATATTTCTTTCTAGATTCTATTTTCTACTAATTATTTTCTCAATTTGCATATTAATATCATCCTTAAAATTTATAGGAAATGGATCTTTATATGATAATTTAAGATCTCCCAAATTTTGGATTGGATTCTTTCTAGATAATTCAGATTCTTGATCAAATTCAACTTAGTTACTCTTCTGTCTCAAGTTATCTTCTAATTCTTCCCCCTGGTACTAAGTAAATGGCGGTGATCTTTCTATATTTATCTTAGTTGAGGAAGTAGTTTTTCTAATTCCTTAGAAATTTCTTTTGTTGGTTTTTCAATCTCCTTATCTTCATTTCTTAAATCAAAGTTCTTTTGAAACATATTCTCGAATTCTCTTCTAAGTTTTAGTTCAATAATTTTATCTTGCTCATCATTTTTCTCCTCAGGGTTTATCTTTGGGTCACTAGGTAAAATCTTTGGGGTAACTATTAATTGCATTAATAAACTACTCCAGTTGGTTTTCCATGTGCTCCTTGACTTTTCAGATGACTCTCTATTTGAATAACAATCTCTTCTAATAAATCATTCTTCTTATTTTGTGGGTTGAAGTTAAATTCATGAAGAAAAGAAAGTTCAACATTAAAATTGCCCTGATTATTCTAATTACAAGTCTTATTAAATTGATTATCTTCCCAAAATTGGTTTTCTCCTCGAAAATTATTATTCCAGTTAAAGTTTGAATAATTTTACTAATTTGGGTTGTAATAATTGGAATAAGGGTTGTATATCTTATGGCTGGTTTCAAAAAACTTAGTCTCAATCAATTGTACATATGAATTTTTCTCAATATTTGGGGGCCCTTAAGGATAAATTTCTATATATTGATCTAACTTTCTAGCAATATCAACAACCTGAGAAGTTAAAATAGTAAGCATATTTTCTTGAAAATTTGCTCATCTTTTAGGGTTTACTTTTTTTAATCAACTTGAATTATAATCCAAATCTAAATATTCATTTTTTTTATTTGTTATCTCCACATTAAATTCATGGAGTCTTTTCTGATTCATCATCCTCCCAAATGTTCTCTCCAAATTTAAGTCGTATAATCCAAAGATCATTGAATGCAACTTGAATATTTATGTTCAAGTTTATGAAGATCTCTTGGACGACACAATCTATAATTGTTGATAAGAATCTTCTAGTCCTGACACCTTTCGAACTACGTAGATCTGAATACCTTTACGGCCCCGAGACGACGGAGCCATAGACATATTAACTGGGTCATCTAAAAATTATTTAAGCCAACTAAAATGGATAAATTAAAACATGTTTTTATAGCTAATCGTGTACTATTTTGCAGGTTTGCTGAAGATATTAGACAAATTATTCTTTAGATTTACTTTACATGTTATTAGGGTGTGCTAACTCATTTTTACAAGGACGACATTCTAAAGTGGAAAAGGTGAATATCAAGACAACCAAACAACAACAGCAACAAAACAAAACGACACAAACAAAATAAAACAATAAAACAAAATGACAAAAATAAAACAAAACAAAATGACACTAACAAAACCTTTAGGATAGAATCAGATTCTTAGAAACCTTTTACCTTGGCTCAAACATTGATGTTTCTTTCCTTGACCTTGAAACTTAAAAATTTCTCTGAGAACAAATGTTAGTCTTAATCGAGATTTTTCTTGAGTAGTTTTAATTACTTAAGATGTAATTAATTATAGAAGCTTTCTTTTATATAAGTATTAAAGAAAATAGAATAGATATTGTACCTAAATCTTTGGTTATAAAATTTTCATGTACGAGAATCTCAGAAATCAGACACTTCTGAATTCTTCACAAATAAAATCATTACGACATTTTCTTTTGTTTTCTATTTTCATTTTCCCTTTTCCTTCTTCTCCAAGTTACTTATACATCTTAAGGTCATTCATGTGATCTAAAGAGAATAAGTCATTTGGAGAATAGGGCAATATAATAGATAAACATAATGGTGACTCCTTTCGACAATGATATTAACCAATGAAACAAATGATGGGAATTGGTGGCGACGGCAGCACATTCTGACGGTGACGCTAGGCTTGATCTTGAATCACTTAGCAAGGTTTAGAAAAGAAAACCTAATCATTTACAACCTCTTTAAAATACTACAAGCTCAATTTCAATTGAAGAGGTGAGAATTCACTAACAACTTAACTTGCCCTTAAAGGTGTCTACCCACATAATTCCTAAATGAAACATCAAATGACTGTCTGGTTACCCTACTCATGGGATAATTCAAATATTAAATTTCACTGAGCATAAGTTAGAACACCACAATTAAATACAAGTTTACCTAGGGATGATTAATGCAATAAGATGATAAGTCCAAATTAACTCGAAATGATTCAGAGTGTTTAAAGGATGTTAAGGTCATGACCCAAACACTTTTGCAATCCTTTAGATATTTTGAAGAGCATTTGGATCTATTATGCTTTATTTAAGAATTTCATCATCAAATCTTCTGGATCTACCAAGATATAACTCGAGACCCGTTAATTCACACTTCCAATAAAATATCCTACACTATTTATCCTACATTTGTAACCCATTACTCAAGGATTCGAGTCTTGGATAAGGTTTTTGAATCATTGTGAGCAACTGAGAGTATTTTGCCACATATGGATCATCGAACTAGTGTAAGTCAGAGGTCTAGATAGTGAGGGTGATGACAACATTACTTATGTGTGCTGAGGAGGGCTACAAAGTGGGAATCGAAATAGTATTTCCTATCTCATTAATCCTTAATAAGAAGAGAAGATATGACCGATGATAATATTCACTAACTTTGGTAAGATCTACCCCTGACACTCTCAAGTTGTTGGTAGTTCTAGCATGATTAGAATAATTAGCCCGTGCTATTTTACAAGAAAAATACCTATCATATAAGAAAATAAAAAAATCCTCTTTATAACTTGATTACTTTTGTTTGTTAATGTAAACTTCACATACATGAAAAATTAAAGTATTTTGAGAGGGGATTGCTGGGATGGCTGCTTTTATCAAAGTTGGATAATAAAACACGCAGTCCAACTCCGAGCCTCAACCTTTACTAAATTCTTTCATTCAATCTCAATCTTTCATATGTGACATTGGGTTTTGCCTTACTCTTGTTTTTCTAAGACTAGTTAGATTTCCTTATATCGGATATTCTCGTAATCTATTTAAATTTCCTGAAATTATACTATGTTTATGATACTAACCATGCAACAGTAGCGGGAGCGTCAGATACACATTTACAGTTTATTTATCACTATTTTATTACTTTATCTAACTGTCACTTTACTTTACTATGCATGCTTTACCATTAATAGCTGTAAAACAGAAATACACTTTTAAAAAATTAATACCCCTTTGAATCATTTTGGAACTCACTTAATCTAATCCTTTTGAATTTATGAGGATCTCTTGGATGAGGTAACCTACAGTTGCTAATGAGAATTCTTCGGTCTAAATAAGCTTAACTTCTCTTCTATTTTAAGTAAATTCAAAAGAAAATAGTGATGTTGGGACAACATAACTGTGGGATCTTGACCGGTGTCACTTAACTTAAATTAAAATCCCCCCAAAATACTCCAATAATAAAATCTAACAATAAAGAAATGAGACATATAAACTGTAAACCTTAGAGCTACTACTACAACAAGGAGCTTGAAGCAGACATTGTGGGTAGCACGATGAGATCACAATGCACATAAAAACATCTTTTAGAGAGAAAACGAGGCCACTTCAGCTTAACATTTCCTATTTTAAACAAGCCAAAAGATTTCAAGGTTCTCTGCCTAGTGCGACATAAATCCTCACCTCATCTTTAAACTTTTGTACAATCATACTGTGCAATACAAGTCCTAACTTTTTTTAGGACTCCAAGGTCATCATTCGATGTAACATAAATCCTTTTATCTTCCAAGAAATTTGCACGCTCGATTATCATGAAAATGCAGCCCTAAATAATAAAATATATAGCATTGAAACATTAAAAAACATCATCTTCAAAATTGAAGCCAAATAGTAGGATAGTTTGGGACATCATTGAGGTTCTTCTCAAGATTGGTGACATTCCCTACTTCTTTTTTCCTTTGGATTCCTAAAATAATTGCTCATATTTGATTTGCTCCCATTTGATTTTCTCTATGTACTAAACTTTATAATCTAGAAGACAAATACGCTAATCATTATTGAGACTTTTTTTACGTGACCTTGGTTGCTTAGGATGTAATTAACTATAGAGGCTTAACTCTATAGGAAACTAAAAACCCAAGTAATATAAACCTTATCTAATCCTTATATTAGGTAGAGAAACTTGTCGACCAAACATATAAAAGGTTTGCAGACTAAACGAATGTCATAAATTCTTTAGTTTATGCAATCGATCCTTGCTAATAAGAAATGTGTCTATTCCTTGGGATTGGTACATTGCTTGTGGTGTAGGCTGAGTTTTTTAAACTATTAAATATATGAGATCTTTTCGGCCTCATTTTTAGAATTAAAATATTATATTCAAAAAAATTAAAATTATATGTATATTAAATTAAATATTATTTTCAAAAGTAGATCAGACAAAAGCAACCAAAATTTATGTCGACTCCGCTGGGGATTTTTTCCTCTCTCTCCATTTTTATGAGGAGGTTTTGTCTTCATACATCAGTAGTGTGCCCATGTCCCTTATGGGTCAAACTACCATTCTTCTGTTGGCGTACTTCATTCATTTCTTCCTTGAGCAATTATAGTCAACTCCTTTTAAATTCTATAAATTTTTATTTAATCAGCCTTAAGCAGGGAGGTTCCAGAGTCCTTAGATGTTTGGTGTGGGTTAGACCACCAATTGGTGTAGTAGATTAGGAGTGATCTATTGAAGTGAGTTTAGAGTGAAGCTAATCCTACTCTAAATATTGGATTGAAACCTATGCTTCATCCTTCTTTGGTTTCGACTTGTTCATAACAAATTGAATTAAAGTTATTATCATAATAACTCCACTTAAAAAGAATTCTAAGTAAAACAAATACTGTCAAATTTAAAAATCAATGTAATGGTAAAACATAAATACATTAAAACATGATACCTAATTGGTAAGAAAATTTCTTCAACTTTCTTATTTACGACCCCAAAGATAAAGCATAAGATTCTGCTGACGATCAGAAGTTTTCAACTGGCAGGAAGAATGGCGTCACAGGGCCAAAATTTTCTATTCAACACACCCATTGAATAAAACTCCCGCCACATGGCATCAACGATCCAATTTGGACCCAGTTTCAATGAGTTCAAGATGCTACTCAAAAAGTACCATATGTGATAGTGAAGATAGTTACTACTGAGGTTCAAGAGCTATCTTCTGAGTTCAACCTCCATTGTGCCTAGGACTTCTCTTCCCTAAAGAAGGTCAAGGTCACTGTCGCCCCCATTTCAACTGCTACTCCCATTACTGCTAGAGTCGTCTCTACTGCCGCCAAAACTATTACAACTTCACCCTCCAGATTTACGTCTATAAAAAGAAAGGAAACTTTTTATGAGAATGACCCAATGGATGTCTTTTCCCCACCCTATTCCATCTTTGAGATTGGGACTTATTCTAAGTTCGTGCCACTGACACGATCTCATAGTAAAAATCTAAAGAAAAGGAAATTGAAGGCTCAGAGGGCATAGGTTGTCAAGTTAGTCTTAGCAAAAGCAGCCCCTCTACAGGAGGAGATAGAGTCAATGGAGACCTCACCTCACCTGGAGGAGAGTAGTTTCCATCCTTTTCTACCACTGCTAAAGGGAAAGACATTTACCATATTGCAGCCATGTTACCGCCACCATCTCTCCATAATAGATGAGGAGAAAAGAAAGAGAAGTCTAATCCTCTCACCCGTGCTCACTCAATTTTTGAGAGATTGTCTCGAAAGGAAAACTATTCTGTTAATGAATTAAAAAAGAGGATGGGATGTGCCATAACTCCTAGAATAAAGGTAAAAATCTTGAAGGAGGACAAATCCCCTACACAACTCCATAGCCACAAGAAGGTGCCACCGTCTCTTGTCTCCACAAAGCTCCACTTGGGAGAGCATGTAGTCGCCAATGCCACTGTCGCTGCTGTCACCAGTGTCAACACCTCAAACCAAAGAACAATCAAGTCATGATTTGTACTGAGATTATCATCTGTCGTTGCACATGGAGAGCTCTCAAAGGAGTGAGAGGCCAAGAGATCAGTTGTCGTGGTATCTGACTGACACACTAGGGGACACCCTTCCCTTCACAACATTGATGCCATCAATGAGACACCCCGTCTCCTAACATCAATGCCAAAGGGGAAGAGGTGGATTCCTAGAGTTGTCGATTATATACTACTAGAAAACATGGAGAACCGTTGCCTAATAATGGATCCTAAGTCTGAAACACCAGCTATTGTGCCATAATTAGATGCAAGTATAAATATTCTTCAGAGATTGTATGTTGATCACAAGACAATTAGAGGGGATTTGATTAAAGACACCTTGGAGAAACTCGGACTTGATATTTTAGAATTATCAAAGGAACAAAAAAAAGACAATGAGGATGGATATTTCAACTTGTTTGATTAAATGGAAGAGGAATATGCAGAGATTCTCGTAGTTGAGATCCGAGCCTCTTTATCATTGTGTGATGCTCCATAACCCGCCAAGGAGAACGCCTCTAATGAATTACCAAAGGCCATCCAACTAAAAGATGAGCAATAAACTCAAATGGAGAAGATGCTATAGGATATGATGGCTTTTGTGGTTACCCTTCAAAGTTAACCCCAGTCACCGAAGATCGCTTCCCTGGAAGTAAACCAGACAGTGCCTAGATTGTTACGGCTTTCGTGCAAATTGGAATCCACATTACAAATGAGGAGTTCACCACCTCTACTAAGGATGAACAACTAAGAAGTACACAACATAGAACATAGTTCTAGAGAAGGATATATTAAGAATAGTGGGTCAAGCAAGAAGTGAAGGAAGCCCTGACCCAGTCAAAAGGAGGCAAACTTATTCTGAATGGTTGACCTTACACAGAGGAGTTTGATGTCGTGCCTTAGCCCAAGGGATTCATGTTGCCAACCTTCAAGATCTTTTATGGGATGGGGAACCCACGATTGAACTTGGCACATTGCTGATCATCTAAAAATCAAATTGTTAATCATCTGTCCAGGCTTGAAATAGAAAATCACTTTGTTTTGAAAAAGAAATTAATGAACATTTTCCAGATGATGAGTTGTTCAGTTTTAATGAGTGACATGTTCCATGGTATGCCGACATTATGAACTTTATTTTTAGTGATATTATACCATATGGACTAACATACCAATAGAAGAGGAAATTTTTATCTGAAGCTAAGACTTATTTTTGAGATGACCCATTTTTATATAAATAAAGTATTGATCTAATTATTTGAAGATGTGTGCTTTTAGAAGAACCTTATGAAATTATCTAAAAATGTCATAATTTTGATTTTGGGGGACATTTTGGTATTGATAAAACAACATACAAAATTTTACAATATGGATTTTATTGGCCTACAATCTTTAGAGATGTTAATGCTTATATCAAAACTTGTAATCAATGTCAGCGAGTAAGCAATATTTCTAGAAGAAATGAGATGACCCTCAATTATGTGTTGGAAGTTGAGATATTTGATGTTTGAGGATTAGATTTCATGGGACTTTTTATACTATCTTCAAAAATTTATATATATTGATAGCAATAGACTATGTATACAAATGGATAGAAGTTGTTGCTTTACTTCGATGTGATGCACAAAGTATTGCAAAGCTTTTAAGAACAAACATATTTATGTAGATTTGGGATGCCAAGAGTAATCATAACTTATGAGGGAAGTCATTTCAGAAATGCAATAATGAAGAAATTATTAAAGAAATATCATATCAACAATCAAATTGCTACTGCCTATAATCCTTAGGCAAGTCGTTTGGCTGAATTACCTACTTGTGCAATTAAAAAAATATTGGAAAATCTCTAAATCCAATAAAAATGGATTGGTCAGTCAAACTTGATTATGCTTTGTGCACTTATAGGACTGCATATGGAACTCTAATAGGAATGTGCCCATATAGGCTAATTTTAGAAAAGCTTGTCATTTACCAGTTGAACTTGAGCATAAAGCATATTGGGCTATTAAATAATTTAATTATAATTTAAAGGATGCTGGTGAGAAAAGACTATTGCAATTAAATAAGCTTGAAGAGATAAGGAATGAATCTTGTGAGATTGCTAAGATTTATAAAGAAAAGATGAAGATGTGGCATAATCGAAGGAT
Organism: Phalaenopsis aphrodite; assembly: GCA_003013225.1. Taxonomy (NCBI): domain Eukaryota; kingdom Viridiplantae; phylum Streptophyta; class Magnoliopsida; order Asparagales; family Orchidaceae; genus Phalaenopsis; species Phalaenopsis aphrodite. Next base: position 316,952 of record NEWO01000408.1, read on the forward strand.
TCTTACTAAAAATTTTAAGCCAGGGCAACATATTTTTTTATATAATGCAAGGTTAAGATTATTTTCAAGAAAACTTAAGTTCAGGTGGATGAGCCCATTTGTTGTCATAAAAGTTTATCTCTATGGAGCTGTGGATATCAAAGATCCTAAAACTGAGAAAATGTTAAAAGTGAATGTTCACAGGCTGAAACCCTACTTTTAAAGAAATCAACTTAAATTACATGATCTTATGTTGTTGGGTCAACCAAAATAAGCACTGGTTACATCAGGTTGACAGCGCTAAACCAAGCGGTTTGTGGGAGGCAACTCATAGTTATCAGTGTGTTTCTGTTTTGAATGTTATGTTATTGTGTTTGATTAAGAAAAAATGTGGTAGTATTTTGAATATATAATGATTTAGTAATGATTCTAAGACCTTAATTGATGACTTAGACATGTTAGAATGAGTATTTGGAAGTTTAGCAGACCTATGCTAAATTAAGCATTTGCGCTTAAGCGTCAACATTCGACGCTTAAGCGTGGTAGTTAATTAAACATGTTATATTATGTTTCTAGAAGATTTAAAAGTGGTTTAGTGGGTTTTAACATGGGTTAGTGGTTTGAGAACGTGCCTAGTAATTTTTGGCTTGGTCTAAAGCCTATAAATAGTAGGGAATGAAGAGATTTCTCACCCCACTTCAATTTTCACCCTAAAGTTTAAGTGAAAAGAAAGAGATCTTGGAAGAATGTATTCTTGGGAGATTGATATGAAGAAGAAGGAGGAAGCCATGAAGAAGAAGTTTGTTAGTCAAAGTGCGCAAGAGTTATACAACGGTTTCCTAGCCATCAATATAGAAGGAATAACAGAGAAGATACAAAGATTGAAGCTGACGTGGCTTCAATTGAAGTAAATGTGAATGATACTAACACACATTTGGAGCATATTAGATCGAAACTTAAGATGCAATTTAGCCATAAAAGTTTTATAGAAGAAGCAAATAAAGCTATGTACTTAAAAAAACAAATGGATTGAAGAAGACTTAACCAGAGTCTTTACTACCATCCATTCTATGAAATCTATATTCCAATTGCTCCAAGAGTGACAAATGAAAGTCCGAAATTTGTTCCACTAGAATGGCAATGGAATTAGGTTCTAAGTTTAGTGTTGTTTGTGTTAGGTGTTATGATGTTAGTATTAAGTTTGTTTTAAGTGTTTTTAATGTTAAGTTTGTTTAATGTTTGAAGTTTGTGCTTAGGAATTATCTCATTCAAGACTCTTTGGATTGAGAAATTATGTATCATAAGTGTTTGTATTTGTCTGTGAATTAATATAAGTGTTTGTTTGTGTGTAAAATTTTGTGTTATTTTGTGTCGAGTCAAATTAGTGAAAATTGGTGAATTTTGAAAAAGAGGAGAGTTAAAGGTGAAGAAAATAGTTATTAAAGATTTATAAGACCATTTAGAGGTGGTTGACTTAGACTAGAAGTGCATTTCACTTACAATAAAAAATATCAAAATTCATGCACTGGTGTCTAAGTGCCAAAACCCCGCACTTAAGCGCTTGACAACCCGAGAGTTAGGCGCCTAAGCGTCGAACCAGTCATGCTTAAGAACCCGTTCACTTAAATTGGTTCGCAAACAATTAAAGGTAAAACATTAAGCCTGAAAACACCATTTTTGACCCCCAACGTTGTCTGCTTCCCTTTGAGTTCGTGAGTGTAGATTTATGGCTTCTTCTAGAGTGATGATTTCATTCATGAATCAAGCCAAATTTGCTAGATTTGATCTCTTGAGGTAAGAGCTTCACTTCTATGTAATTTTTTTTATTTTCACCATGTATTTTGAGCACGTTGGGGATTTGACCGAAAATCACTATTAATGGTGAAATTTTGAGAAAAATCTATGGAAAATACATATAAATGATAGTTTATGCTTTTAGAAGTTGATTTTAGTGATTTATTCTTCAATTTAGGATTTATTATGAATTTTATGTGATTTTTAGAAACGGCCTCAAGAATGAAGGAGTAAAGGAAGTCCCATCGATTCAAGTAAGTTTGTTAGCTCGAAAGCTCGGGACAGATATATAGAAGCACTGCAATCGAAAAAATTGATTCCTAAGATATGTTTCGAAAATTCAGGTGGAGCAGTGGAAGATTTAATAGTTAACCGACAGTGGGAACGATTTTACTGTTTTGCTGTTATGGCTATAATTTCTATTGTTCGGAAGGTTTACGCTAATCTCCCTGAAGCTGAAGAAGATCAGGTCATGGTACAAGGAAAATCAGTGCCTTTCTCTCCTAAGGTAATAAAACTATTTTACCAGCTAGTGAATTATGTTTTTATTCAAATTATAATCCGACGGAGGAGGAGTTGGATGAGATCATATCGTCATTGACCACGGGAAGATGACTTTGGAAGATAATAAATGAAAGAAGATTCAATTTCCCTGTGTCAAAGCTAGATGCCACATCAAAGGTCTGAAACTACTTTATTTCAGCTCGTCTGCTCCTAACCAACTACCTCAGTGAAGTTTCCAGAGATAGAGCTACTTTGAACTATTGCAGTCAACTGTTCAAGCCGATTGACATTAGATCCTTGATTTATCAGACTACCATCATTTCTGTTACTGCTGCCACTACTGCAGGTTTGGGATTTGCATTCTTAATCTTTTCCTTTTGTGAGAAAACTGGTGTTAGATTTGATAGTTGGGAGGAGATATTGCAGCCTATTGCTTCTACCTCACGTGCATCCACATCATAAGGTCAAGCTTCTAGTTCTGATTCGCAGGCACATCTAATGCAAAGAATGTTAGATAAAATCAATTATACTATGGACAAGGTGCTAAATTTGGAGAATTTTGTAGATTATGTAGATGGTTATATGAGGAGACATAGTCACTATGAAGAAAAAATTAACTCATCTTTGGAACACCTTATTAGGGGTGACCAAATTGTAGTTTTTCCTTCATATCCACAATATCCTTCATATGAACTTACTGCTTTTTAGATTAGTGATGATATTGATGTTGATGAGAAGGAGGAGGATTAAGTTGAGTAGTTTAGTTTTTAATTGTGAACTTAATGTGGTACATTTGTATTAAACTGTTAATTTGTTTCGTGTTGTACTTATTTAGACTGCTACTATTGTTAGTGTTTATGTTATTGTGAGCAGTTATATTTTGTTTTTCTAGTAGTGATTGTGTTAACTGTGTTGTCTAGTGTATTTTGTTAGTTTTTGTTGAACTTAATCCTGATATTAGGAAGGTTTAGAATATTACTAACTTTTACTTAAGAACTTCATGCTTAAAATTTTGAATTTATTACGAGGTTTTTTCTTTATGTTGCAGTTGTGAATTTATGTTAGTGTGTTTGTTTGCTTTTATGTTATCCTCCACTGCATAGAGGTCTAGTGAATCTCAATATGTTAAGCTAAGTTAAAATTTGATCAATTAATTTTTACTCATGTTTTTAATTTTTGTACTTGTATATTTTGGGGGTAAAAATTCTTGTGAGCGTGTTACTTTTAGTTTTCATTCTTTCCTATATATAAATATGATGCTAAAATATTTTATCATATTAAAATTTAAGTTTGGGGGGATGAAAAATAATTTCTAAAACTTGAATTTTATTCGTTATCAAATGTGCTACAAATAAATTTGATTTTGATTTGAAAAAATAATAATTATTTTTTATAAAGTTATATTAGGCAAGTAAAATTTCAATTTGAGACTATTATTTTCTAAAACAAAAAATATAGAAGAATTAGACTTTTATTTTCAATACTTAAATTTCTTTTATTAAAAATAATTTTTAAAACTATTATTTTATTTTTAAGTAAATGATATATATCAGAACTTTGCTTTAGGAAAGGAGTGGAATTCAAAATCATTGAAGGCTTATGCAGATATTGTAATCCTCATCTGAAAAGAAAAAGAAAAATAAAAATAAAAAAAAGAAAAAAAAAGAAAACAAAGTTAAAATAGGGAGGAGAAGCTTAGGGATTAGAGCCTAATCAAAAATTGGTTCCACATCTGATCTATTTAAAGTATAAGTCTTGAAAAACTATTAAGCTTAAGGATATAATATAGTAAGTATAATTATTCTTAATAAAAAAATTTAAGTGGAGAACATAGAATGCCTAAACTCTATATTTGGAGAATTTTCAAATATTTTTGAACTAGATAGGAACTCACATTTTTAGACTTCTTCACATTAAATATTTCTAAAATGTAAGTTGCTCTCATGTACTAAAGTTTTTTCTATATTGGACTACTATATATCTAGATCGAAATTTTAGAATATCCTAAAGAAACTCATTTACATAATCTACTTATTTTGGTTTTAAAAGATTGGAGTGTCACTTGATAACAAGTAATATTTTAAGTTTGGGAGATTTTGATACACCTAAAATATATAACATTTATTTACACATTTTTATACCTATTTTAAGGATATTGTGCTTTAATGAAAGGCCTTTATGCGTCTTTCTTTCGGGTAGAATCAAATGGATGAAAATGGTGAAAGGAGTGAAAAGGATCAAATTTGGAGTAAAAATGAAGAAGGTGTGCAAAAGAACTGTGGTGCCTAAGGGCCCAGAATTGGCGCTTATGCATAAGAAAAACCGAGAAGGTCACGCCTAAGCACCACATACCTCGCGATTAACCGCCAGAGGTAGTTACTTAATGATTCAATGAATTTGAACAAATTTTGAAGAGGTGTTTGAAGCAAATCTTTGTGAAAACGTGGGATATGGTTAATAGACATGAAAATACATTCAATTGGCTTCTGAAAAGAGGCAACTCTTGGAAGATTCATTGAATGTGGACATATTTTGAAGAGACACCAAAGCACCTTTTGGAAAATTATAAAAGAGGGCTTGGATTGAATTAAAGAGCCCCCCTCCCGCCCAATACCCTAGAGAGACTCCTAAATGCCTCCATAGACACGTCACTGGCACCTCTTTCATATATTAATTAGGATATTTTTTTAGAGAGAAGAAGAGAGGAGTTGTAGTGTGTGAGTAGAGAGTACTGTAAGAGAAAGGAAGAGAAGGAACTTGAAGAGTTTAGTGGAGAGGATTTGAGATAAGTTTTTATCTTTGTGACTACATTTAGTTTTAATTTAGACTTCTTGTTTGTTTGCAGGATTTCTACTTTTAAACTTAAGTGTGGTTGTGTTTTTTCCATGAATTATGAGTAGTTTTCTTTATCTTTTTCCTTAAACTGATAAGTGATTAAGTGTTGGATAAAAGTTGTGTGAAGTATTAATCTTTAATTTTGGAATAAGTTGTGAGGATTTTTAACCTTGTACTTCATTTACTTATTAATTTGGCCAATTAGGATGTTAATATTTGTTGTGAGAACATGTAAGTTCCATGATGGTATTGCTCAGTCAACTAATGGTAAGAATCACATGAGATTGTATGGATGAGAATGTAATTCATATGATTGAGTGCAAATAAATAAGGAAATAAAATTTGAATGGTGTAGAATTAGAGGACTTTAGATTGATAGGCTAAAGCCCCCAATTTGGTTTATAGTTTTAGTTTTTGATACAAGATGTTAGCCCCCGTGAGGGAGAAGAGGGAACTCTAGAGTGAGAGCTAGTATCTTCCCAACCTAACTCGTCTTCAAGATTATTCAAACTTTAAATTAGCCAATGTTCTTTATAACATCTCTAGTAAGGGTAAATAATATTATTGCTCCTATTTGACATAACCCAATTTGAATACTTCCACAACAGAATTTCTATACTTGTTACTGATTCATGATAAGAAAAAAGATATTTGATTTATATTGCCTTCATCTTACAAATATCTAGTTAAATTTAGTTAGTTATTTACTTTATTTTTAATTATAAAAAATTACCAAAAAGAATCAAACATTCATTATTTTTATAACATCTATAGTTTGAGTAAGAATATTTTACAAAGTAGAATTTGTTATCTAATTTCTTCTGACTTATTTAAAGATAGAAATTATCCCTGTGGGTTTGATATTTGAGGCTTAATCAAAAAGACTTATATTAATTGACAACGATATGCATACTTGTGTAGTATCCCATATTTAAATTTAATAATTGCATTCTTATTTGCTTTGAAGTCAAGTTTTTGGCGTTGTTGCAAAGTAAGAGATATAAGTAAGGAAAATTTAAGATTATAACTGCATACATCATACTGTCATATAAAATCAGAATCAATTAGCAAGATGGTTTATGATTTTATTGTAATTTGATATAACTTTCATGCCTCTTCACACCGTCAAGGGATAGATTTTAGCAGACTTCCATGAAGTACACCCATTGTCAGCTGATTCTCCACACAACAATGACCTGCTTGATGAGCAATTGATGAATATAGGACATCACAATGCTCAATGTTTGGAGATGTATTTCGAAGGAGCTTAGTCATTTAGGAGAGACAAAGATTCACGAACTATAATATATGACAAAGCAAGAATCAATTTGATATTCATTACACCAGTCCAAGGGACGACGAGGTTCAATTTGATATTCATTACACCACTTACACAATAATTTAAGTAACCAAAAGGCAATTCCATTAATTCATTGGAATCAACATCCAAATTTACATGTTTTTTATGCTCAGTAGAGGTAGAAGCACGGTAAAATATGATCGGCTTTGAACCAACACTACGGGCTTCCTTGACATCTAAACTCTTGACCTTTTGAGGGAGAATCAGAGTAAGGGTCATAGCATTCACATAGTGGTTTATCCAATCATACATTATTTCATATTCATTCTTTTCTGTATCTTCTAGGGATATCTTGTACTGAGGTCTTTTCCGTCTTGTCATCATTATTTAGTCTTCAGAATTATCTTCCTCATCAATGTTGATAGTTGGCCTAGTCCGTTCAGCAATTAAATTGATACTTCCTCGTCCATGTCCCCGACCTCGACCTTGGGTGCGTGAACTCAAAAGTCTTTCACCATCTCGTTGTAAAAGAGTGGTGGAAGATTGCTGAAGCGGAGTTGAATGACCTCCTCTTTGTAATTCTTCTAAATGTTCATCTTCGTTTGTCAGAATCTCACATGAGAAGACAGTCTTCTTTGGAGGCGCGTAGTAGGCAACATCTTCATGGCTACCAACTTCATGCATTGAAAATGGTTGTAGATCTCCCTTGATGCAATTTTCTTGACCATCTTTGCGGTACTTGATACACTGGTGTAGAGATGATGGAACCATATTGTGCTTACGACATGATCGACCCAATAGAGCGTTAAAAGTGGTCCCGACGTCGATGATATGAAATTTAGCATTTGTTACGAGTTCTCCAACCTTCATAAGTAATATAATTGATCTAAGGGCTCTTTCTCCCTTTTGGTTGAATCCTCTTAACATAATTTTATCGGTCATAAGCACTTGAGCTTCAATATCCAAATAGGTCAATGTCTGTAGGCTCATCAAGTTAATGAATGCTCCAGGATCCACTAAAACTCTGGATAACACAAATTTGTCGATGTTGACGGAGATGTAGAGTGGACGATTGTGGTCGGCAGTGCCGAGCAACAAGTCTTCATCTGTGAAGGTTACCCCAGGATGTTCTTCCAACGAGCAAATTTCATCTGAGGATGTGCTGGCCAACTGAGCTAAGCAAATTTCTGGGTCAAGAAAAGCTGTAACCAGAGACTCTCTCATCTCTTTTGACATGATCAGAGCGTCGTAGATGCTTAATCGGGCCGGTAACTTCCTAAGATGAGCTAACACGTTGTAGTCTACTTTGTATGATCCTCTGATTTTATCTTGATCATGTGGTTCTTCCACTGGTGGAGGTGGGGGTATCTCTTCTCGAGTCATTATCTATTTTCCTTTATCTGTTGGAGCTGTTCTTGGTGGTAACACTTCTCCGCTCATTAAGTTAACTTCTGTGATTTCTTCTTCTTGAGATATCATTGTGGAATCTTTCGGTGTCTTTTCCTCTTCGTCAGAAAAAAATCTAAGTTGATAGCAAGCGGTGTACTATGACGCTTGAGAGTTGGCTCCTCGTTATCAGTGCCGTCATAAGCAGTATTATTGATGTCTTCTTTGGACTTGACAACAAGCTCATCAGACTTGAGTACGATTTGAGGATCATTTTAGGGATCGAGGTTGAAGCTAGATCGGTCGTAATCAGTTACGTTATCACCAGAAATAGTTAAAACGTAGCCAAAATCACAATCATTAAATTCATAAGATCCCGGAGGGATAAAAAGATAATCATACAAAGTCAGGGGTTCAAGGATTTTCTTCATCGAGTCCGAGACAACCAATCTAGTAAAGGAAGTGCCTATCCTACCCCCCGTGCAATCAATCTTTGCAGTGACACTTTTCTTCTTCTTGTTCTTTATTCTTGACGATGATGGATCTCCCGGCAAAATCTTCATCTCGAGCTTAGTATGTTGCGGACTCTGAATAGAGGCTTATTTTGATGCAGACTGAATCATGTTCAGTATCTTCTTGGATGATCTGCTCCATACCTCATTCCATTCTTCTTCATTATTTATAGAATCTTTTTTCGTTGAATCATGTATTTGATTAAGGACCCTCTTAAGTTCATCCCAAGTTGTACTCCATCCATCTATTCCAACATACGGATCAATTGGGGAGATTGACTCAGCTGAAATCATATTTATGGAACCCTTTTTACGTTCTTTCAAATACTCCTTTGGGATTGTTATGTTCTCTTCCATGAGGTTCTTCTCGAGCTAGTCTTTAAAGATGAAGCATCTTTCTATAGTGTGCCCAAGCAATCGGTGGTATAGGCAATAATTTGGTTCATTCTTCTTATCCACCTCTTCGTGCTTCTTTGGATCTAGTAGTTTGAATTCTAGCTTCTTCATCAGACTCTTGAATATTTTAGGTACAACTTCATCCTTGAAGGAGTAAACAACTTTCTGTCGCTCCAATAGGGATATTCTTTTATCCCCTGTTTGAGGTGCTCCTTCTTGAGATGGCTGCTGGTTGGATTGATTATTCTATTTCTAGGAGGACTAGCGATGTTCTTCTGCATATATTTTTATCGGCTGCTTTCCTTTGTCGATTTTCGTTACTACTCTTGATTTATTTTTTAACACTTTGGCCCACTTAGCCTTTTCATGTGGCTCCATGTGCTTAATCTCCTCTTGAAGACTGTTGGCTTTATTGAGTAGCTTCTCGAAGGATTTGATGGTGAGTCCCTTAAGCATGAAAGCTACTGGCCCATGAATGCTCTTGAGTAGAATTTCAATAGCATGATGTTCCTGTAGCTGAGGTTCACATTTCATGCTAAGGTTTCTCCACATCAAAATATAGTCTACGAAAGTTTTGCTAGACTTTTGCTTTTCCATCATGAGTTCTCCGATAGACACATGATGTTGTGCCCCGATAAATATTTTCACAAACATTTATTTCAATTCAGAAAATGTTCTGATTGACTCGTTGGGCAATTCAGCGTACCAGTCAAAAGCAATCCCTAACAAGATGTTGACATACTGTTGGCAGAGTAGAGCCTCACTATTTCTTGTGTTGCTGCAGCTGGCTAGGAAATGCGCTATATGCTGTCTAGGATTTCCAGTCCCGTTGAATATTTTGAAGTTTGGGGCCACAAAATCCTTGGGGAAAGATACGGCATCAAACTCCTCTGGGTAAGGTCTACCCTTCAAAATTGATGCACCGCCCTTGGATTGAGCTAAGGCTTCCCACACTTGTTCAACCATTTGTTTGAACTCCTTTTCTGGCATGACACTAGATGGAGAATCTTTCTTTGGTTGTTCTTCTTCGTTTGCTGAAGTAGCCTCCCTTCTTTCATCTATAATGTGTATGATTTCTGGTTGATTAATTTCTGGAGAAGCCAATTGTGGCACTTGTGATTTCCCCTGAATGGTGGCCATGACGGTCATAACTGCAGTCATCTCTTCTATTCTTTTCTCTAGTAAACTAACCTGCTCATCTCTTAGGAGGATAACCCTACGCAGATCATCTACGGCGTTCTCTTTGGTCTGAGGTTGAGCCTTGCTCGCAGATGTGGTGGCTCTGGTTTTGATCACATGGACATCCATGAAATCCTCCTTCAGGTAATCATTGTAATCAAAATCTTCATTATCGCTATCAACGGAAACTCTGTGTTCTCTAGCTAACTTAGAAATCTCGATCTTGAGTTTCTCAACTTTCTCTTCAATTATCAATTCCTTGATTACGTTAAGATTTGGAGAACCTTGATGGACATCCTCTACCTATTCCTCCATCTCGATGGTGATTGTTGCGATGATGTCAGATATCTCAGATCCTGGTTTCATTTTCTATCTTACAGGCTCACTGGACTGTATCAGTGCAGCGACCTTGGGTATCCATACCTTTTTGTTTTTCGACCATGATGTCTCAGGACAGAGCGTCTTAGTAGAAACATCGGTATGTCAAGGGAAAGTATGCTCCCCTTGGTGTAGACCGGCTATAGTGTCAGGTAAGCGTCTCATCTTTACTTTTGGGATTGTAGAAATATCTTTATGACGGGTGATGGGTAGGATCTTTAGACCCAGTCTCGACTTAACCGGTCAATGGTCTACGGTCCTAGTGGCAGTATGATCAGTAGTGATCACTGCGGTATCAAGTTTGTTCCCTAAATGGAACCAGTCGGGGATGCAATTAGGTGGAACTCCAGTTATCTTGTGGGACTGTCTGGAGGATTTGACGCCCTTCAAAATTTCCTTCTTCATGAGAGGAGAAATTGCATCTCCCACTCGTTTAAGTAATTCGCTAACCGAACATCCTTCTTTAGTAGCAAGCCTTCTGAAAATCGCACTAACTCGAGTGATAGGAGTGAATTTCATTCCCTCCTCACCATGTCCATGAAGTGGCGGTAATGCGACAGCGAACCTTTGGGTACTCTCATATCCATTGGTATCTGTTAGAGGATGGAATCTACTTCCTCACAGGAGTGGATAAATTTATGGTACACTTCTTCAACTTGATGAGGCTCCTCCTCAACGGGTGTCTTCTCAGGAGCCTGGGGTTTGATGGCCCTCCAAACTTTTCTGTTACGGTTCCTCCTTTGAGCTTGGGTCAGCGGTACAGTCCTCAAACTTGATCCGATTTCAAATAAAGGTGGTGGGATAGTTAATCCCTCAGTCGGATCCTCAACAATCATTACTTCTTTCCCCTTTGCAGCAGCGGAGATAGCGGGTATGATGAGTGTTGTGACAGTAGTAGCTTTAGCCTTCTTGCAGGTAAGGAAGTCCTGAAGTCAGTTCAGGTTGAATTCTGTAGATGGCTCCTGCATTTCTGGAGCGGCGATCTTCATTACCATGAACGAGGCTTTCCTGAGGATGACCTCGAGGTCTTCAAATCCAGCTCCAATTTTGATGGTAGGAGCGACATTGCGGGCGCTACGGTCCATTGGCAGGTTGCAGGAAAATGTCAGCGTGGGGTAGGCCATTGCAGCGGGCTTTAAAACAGACAATTTCAAGGTTAGTTATATGGCCAAAAACAATGTACTTTTTAGTGCAAGCACTGAAAGTAGAGGTTGATCTGTAGACCGGGCGGGTCTTAATTTATGGGTATTTTAAAATATTGTTTTAAGAAAAAGTGTAAAATTTAATTAATATAAAAAAATTTCAAAGTGCGCGCAACACAACACAATTTGGTTTAATTTGCAGAATAGTAAATCAAATTTGGAAGGGAGATGTGAAGTATTTTAGGACCCAGTGCAGGACCTATTTAGTGGCAGAAAATGCCCAGGTGAAACTAGTCCACTGACACACCTATTGGGTCCAACCCCACAGGAAAATTTTAAGGGGTCCTTAATGGCCTTCTGAACCCCTTTGTTCAAAGATGATTGAACTGCTAGTCCCGAAGTCTAAGGAGTTAGCTGTACTTTCCCAAGATAAAAATGGGTAAAGTATGTCAACGGAAGAAGGGTAATTTGGTCTAAGAGGGACATGGACACATTACGATGTGTGAAAATAATATCTCTTGATTTGTATGGAGAAAAAATCATGTCCCCAGCGAAGTCTCTAGAAGCTGTCGGCACAATTTTTGGTTGGAGTTGCCCGTAAGAAGCTGTCGGTCACCGGAATCAAAATCTCGTCGCCCGCTTCGGAGGACGTTGAAGTTTAGAAAAGTATGAAATCAAACTGACCCCATATTTTTCATAGTTTAAATGAAAGAGAACTATACTTCAAACCCTGTATCTATCCTAAAGGATAAACAGAAGACTTGAGGAAGAAGCTCGATCAAATAAACTAAAAAAAAGTATGACATCTGTCTAGTCTGCGAAACCTTTATATTTTCCAACAAGTTCTCCTATTTAATATAAAAAATTAAATATGGTTTATATTAAGCTGGGTTCGGACATGCTTCGTATAAGGGCAAACCCCTATAGTTAATTACATCTCAAATGACCAAAGTCACCTAAGAAGACTCTCGATAAAAATCAAGAAATATTATCTTCAAGGAATTTCAAAGGGTAGGAATCTTCAATGAGATCAGACGTAGAGGTGTGAAAGGGGATTGGTTCCAATTTGGAACATTTTATTGTAGAATCCAGAGGAAGAACTAGGGGATGTCATGGATCTAGAGGCAAACCTTGGTGACTTCCAAGCTATCCTAATGTTTGGATTCAGTTTTGAGGAGAAAATTTAAGTGCTTCATCCTGCCAATTTTATTAGTTAGGACTTATATTCGTGTGAAACTATCACACAAATAGTCTGGAAGATATGAGGGTTTAAGTTGTGACAAACGACAACCTCAGAGTCCTGAGACGAGTTAGGGCTTATATTATATAGCAGGGCTATACAAAGACCTAAAGAACAGGTGAGGATTTACGTTGCATAAGCAAGCAACCTCAAAGTCATATGACTTTGTTGTTTAAGTATAAGGAAGGAATATTTGGTTTAGCTGGAGAAGACAGGTTTTGCTGTTGAATATGGTCGTGCTGCCCACCATGATAGCTCCAAACTCCTTGTCATGATGAGCTTGAGTTTTCTAGTGTGTTAAGTTATAATGTCAAATCAGGTGGACCTATGGTTGAAGTTCTTTAAATTTTATCGGGGCATATTAAAGTTGATTAGAGCGACACCGGTTAGGATCCTACGGTTCCCTCGTTCTGATACCACTATTTTTAATTGGATTCACTTAATCTAAATGAACTTACTAAACTCAACTTAATGAGTTCCATAATTTCATTTAGACCGCGGGAAGCCTCGTTAGCAACCGTAGGTTACCTCCTTCGATGGATTCCCGATCATCCAATAGAGACGTCTTAATTTAGTTGTAATTGTAGTTATGTGTGATGTTTGAGATAAAATTTTGAGTTGTTTTATATTTTGAATGTTGTGGGGGTGAATTTTATCTTGGTTGTTTTTAATTTTGGTTTTGGTTTTGGTTTTGTTTTTATGGCTATTCTGATAGTTTTAGTTTTCATGCAAGGTGACATGCAAGTTTGCAGGTATAAAAGCACAGTATGAAAGTACAAGAAAGACAACACTAAAAACTGTAAAAGCGTACATGGCGAGTCTTCTCGTTCCACCACCTGAAACTCAAAAGGCATGTCAGAGCAATTTATATAGAGGCAAAAAGTAAGGTTTTGGTAGTTTTCCTAACCCTATGTCATATCTTGTTGGGTTCTTAAGAGTTTAATTAAGGATGATTTTTTCAAGCAAAACATATTAAGTTTGGTAGATCTTCAAGATATCCAACAGATCTAGAGAAAGAAGCAGGTCCGTGCTACTCTCTCGCTGCCTGGTGGAAAATCCTGAGTTCTTTTAAACTTATTATGTTGCTTAATAATTCATCCTGTAAATACCCTTAATGCTCAGTGAACACTGATGTCTCAATTATCCCTAAGAATAGGGTAATTATCACTTGTGAGTCAATTTAAGAATTATGTGGGTGAAGACCTTTAAAGAGGCAAGTTAGTGTTGTTGGAACACTTAGCCAAATTTTAATTGAGCTTGTAGTGTTTGAAAGATGTTCTAATTTTCAATGATATTTATTTTTCTAATCCTTATTTAAATGAAACTTGATTTAGCCTAAGTCACTACTAAGCCCTTAAGACCTACGTGAGTGTCTTAATTAGCTTTGAAAAGATTAAGCTTTAGGTGGTCATAATTCATGACTTGAATTTTATTTAAAAATCAAAATAGGGGTATTAAATTGATTAACTATTGACTTCAAAAAGTCATACCCCTAAGCCTTAGGTTCCTTTTATTTTAATAAACTTCAAAATTTTAATAATTTAGAAATTTATTAACTTATCTTTTTCAATTAAGGAAGTGAGGTTGGCTTCTACCAATTAACCCCTTGTGTTTCAAATATCCAAATTAAGATCAGACGTTACCCATTTCCCTCCTTAAATTAGGCTTAAAGGTTAACTAAGGCAAAATTACACATTTGCCCCTTAGGCCCTAACACTTCATAATTTGTCAAATTCAATTCAAATGACTTTGGAATTTTTATCCTACCTCATTCATGGGTCAATTAAGACATCAGAGGAGAAAATATGATTTTTTAAAATTTAATTTAATTTATATAATTATTTTCTTGCAAAAATAGAATTTTTTAAAGAAAATTCCTAACTTGATCAAGGTAATTTTTAATCCCTTGAATATTTTAATGGAGGTCAATTTAGACCAGAGAAGCATTTGGACCAAATTTCATGATTTTTTGAATTTTATTTAAATTTTAAGAATTATTTTAAATTCTGTGGTATTTATTAAATATAAAATATTTTTAACAGATAAAATCAAGTTTTATATTTTTGAAAAGTTTCCCTGAGGTCAGAGAACTCAAAAGAGAAAATTTTATATTTTCATATATTTTATTTGATTTATTGGAATTATTTTAATGAAAACTCATTTTTAGCCTTTAGAAAATCAGAAAAAATATTCTAAATGTTCCTAAGTGCTTAGAAAGCTATTTAGAATATTTCCATGAGTTTTATTATTTTTGTTATTTTTGGGAATTTTTATTTATTTAAATGTTTAAAATATGTTAAAAATCAAGTTTTTTTTTTAAAATATTATTTTATTTTTAGAAAATACCCCTGATCATAGAGAACTCAAAAAACTAAGTTTCATAATTTTTTGAGTTGTATTTTGATTTTTAAAAATTATTTAAATGCCAAAAATGATGTTTATCTTTAAAAATCAACTTAAGCTATAAAATGAACTCAAAATATTATGAAATTTTTATGATGAGTTCTCTGGATCAGAAGCCATAATGGAGATCTAAAATCAAGTCATTTAAATGTTTATATTTTCTAAAATTAATTATCTTAATGATTTAGGGTTTGTGAAAATTAGGTATATTTTAAATGACTTGACTCATGAAATTATTTCTAAAAACTTCTCTGGTCATTGTGGGCCTTCCAAAATTTTCTTGAAATTTTCTAGTCAACATGCTAATTTTCATGGTTATTTTAAGGAAATAATGTGCAAAAACTTGAAAAATATGGATCTCTATCTAGAAACCTCCTCTGACTTTGGAAAAATTAAAAGATGTTTCCCTTGACAAAGGCTACAACATGCCAAAATTTCAAGCCAAGGTGACGTGTCAATATGCATGGAGAATCAAATGTTTTAAAACCGTGTTTAACTAATTAAAAGTAAAATATGCATCCGATGGACTTGAAATTTATTCCACATTGTTCTCCTCTGTTCACTGAGCAAGAGGGTATTTTTATTTTATTTTTATGATTTTTATGTATGAAGTTATAAATTTTTAAAATTAGGGGTCATTTTCTAAATTAATTAAACTCCTATTTATCTATTTAAACTGCGCGTGCTGACTAGTTCCTAGGCAGCTCTAAAGGCATGTGTGGCGCGCTCTGGTTGGACGTCACCATCCACGTAGCTGCTGACTCGGCCTGCGGTTTATGTCCCGAAGCGCTGTCCGGCTCGATCTCCTCCGTCCATTCGATACACGCTTGATCAAACGGCTCCCCGTCATTGTCCTTGATAGAATGATCTCGTGACCGTCCACACTAAAACCCTAAGATCTCAGCTTAGACTCAACTAAATCACTTTGGGTTCCTATGGACTCGTCTAAGTGAGACGAACACATCCATACGGTAATCATGTAATTAAATTAAGCCTAATCAAATGTAGAATCAAAATAGGCTCGGGAGGGAGAGAAGTTTTATACCTTTGCTCTAAGAAGTGAAGCTTTGATCAGAGGGTCTTGGCACGTTCATTATTATCCAAAGAGGCTAGGGATTGAGTCTCTGGTCTTGGTGTAAGGCTTAGGTATGAATTCAACCAAGCTCGATTTCGGGTGATGGTCTAGAGCTATAGTGGAGGCTTTGTGGAAGGGGGATTTTGTGGGTCTTTGGCTTCTTTCACTGTTTTGAAGGTGTGGGTAGAGTTAATTTAGGTTTGGTGGATTGTGGAGGTGTATTGTATTCTTTTCTGGTTTTCGACAAGGTTTCAAGCTCAAAATTGAGCTACGACAGTGAGATTTGGTGTGGGAAAATGGTTGGAATGCATTGAGGGGATCTCAGGGAAGTTCTGTGTGAAGTTTGGAGAGGCCTCTCTAAGGAAATTTCAGCACACCTCCCATGGCCGTGGAGGTGAGTTTTTATAAAAATGGCCATGGGGTGGCTCTCAGGGCATAAGTTTGGGTGCATTGTGGTGCTTAGGTGGAGGGCTAAGGAGCTCCATCAATTGGTTGGGTTGAGCTGGCCTCTAGGTTTGATTTGGGTGAGGTGCCATGGGGGTGGCTCTCGGTTTTGAGCTTTTCCGACCACTAGGCTGGCCAGCCGGCAAGGGGGTGGTGTCTAGGAGCTCAGAGAACCCAGGGGAATATGTCACAGCAATTTAGTGCAACAATACCTAATTTTGGTAAGGATATCTTAAGCACATGCTTTTTTGGAAATAATATCCCTTGATTTGGGGGACCTTTGGTCCATGGTTTGATTTAGGTGGTTTCATGGTGTTTGGACTGGTCACTAAGTTCAACTAATGGTTGTGATGGAGTTAATTTGGTGACTTTAGGGTGGTTAGGTCACATTTAGTGCATGGGTCCAAGCGGGTGCAAATGACCAAATCTTGGGTTTGGTCTAGCTTAGACATGTTAATTGACCCAAATAAATGTTGCATTTGGTGTAGATGATCATAAGTAACAACTTTGATGAAGAATGGAAGTGGTTTTGAGCTCAATTGAAGGGACCATTTGAGGGAATTTTCAATTATAGTCAATTTGGTCATGCTAGCTTGGGTTAGCCTTGGGCTAAGTCCAAATTGATTATTGTAATGCGTCAATAGGGACCCTATGAAGAGTTTTTAACATAAATTGGATGCCAATTTGGGGGTTAAGGCAATCAATTGGGTGAAATTTGGGGACATAGCCCATTCGGGGCTAAATTTGGGAATTTTGCATTTAGGCCAAAATCAAATAGATTTGAGGCTTCACCAAGGCCAATTTATGGTTGATTTTGATGTATAAGAATGTTATAATGATTTTTCAACATTAATTGGGGCCAATTGACTAGGTTATGGGTTCAATTTGGTGAGATTAGGTCATACGATCAAAATTTGGGTTTCAACCTAAATCAAAATTAGGTTCAAATCATGGGCCAATTAAGCTTAGATTTGGTTTAGCTTGGCCATGTCAAGTGTTAATTCGAGTTTAAGATTGGAACTGGTGCCAATTGAGATCAAATTGATGGACATTTGGGTTGAATTTGGGGAAATTTGGGCCCTTAAAGGCCAATTTGGGGGTTTTGGTTAAAGATGGTCAAATTGGCCAAATTAGGTCATTTCGTAGTTGAGAAAAATGAAATTGGGAATATTTGGGATTTATTGAGATTTTTTGAAATTTTTTTTTGAATTTTTGGAATTTTGGGCTATTGAGGGGTATTTTGATAATTTGGGGGTGTTTAAAGGTAAAAGGACAATATGGGTATTTTGGTAGAGTTGAGGTACCGACCATCACCAAAAAGTCATGGAACAATGGAAACCCCATTTTGGGTCCTCTATATAGTGGTCTTAGCCAAACCATAACCCTAGGGCTGGTAGGTTTAGGGGACCATCTACATGAGTATCCCAAAAAAATCAAGGAACCTAGGCTAGAAAATTGAGTTTAGGGTTGTGAGTGATTGTGAGTGTAGATGAGTGTAGTGACTGTAGTGAGTGTAGTGAGTGCCTTAGCTCCAGACCAACACCCAGGGTCAACCCTAAGGTCCAGCAGTCCTAAGGGTGACTCATCTTGAGTTTCCCTTATAGTGACCCTACCTATTAAGTGCTAGAGGTTATGACCAATATTTGGAACTTCAAGTTGAGTAGAGAAGAGTATAGAATTTATAATGGTGAGGGTTTCATGTCTAGTTTTCTAAAAATAGTCAGTAGAAAAGTCCTATGGCTAGACCTTAAGCTACTAAAGAGGGAAAACTAAACCTCAACCAAAAGTGAGGTCAACAGAGACCAACTAAAAGTTTGAAATTTTTTAATGTTAAGAACTATGAAGATATGAGTTCCTATCTAATTCAAAAATATTGTAAGTTCTCTAAATGTAGATTTTACTTCTTTTAATTTCACTACTTAAAATTTTTTATTGAAAATAATTTTACTTACTATATTATATTTATAAACTTAAGATTTTATCAAGTCTTATACTTTAAAAAGGTCAAATCTAGAACCAATTTTAGATTAGGCACTAATCCTCAAGCTTCTTATCCCTTAAATTTTTTTCTTTTTCTTTTTTTTTCCTTTTTCTTTTCTTTTCTTTTCTTTTTCTTTTTTTCTTCTTCTTTTTTTTTCTTTTTCAGGCAATGATTACTATATCTGGATAAACCTTTAATGATTTTGAATTCCACTTCTCCTTTCCTAAAGTAAGGTTTTGATATAAAACTTTTACTTATAAATATAATAATAGTTTGAAAATCATTTTAATAAAAGAAATTTAAGTATTAAAAATAAAGGTCTAAATTATCTAAATTTTTTAAAAATACAATTTTTCTTACTAAAGATAGTAACTTATATTAATCATTTTCTATACTAAAAATTTTTAACTTAAAGTTTTTCTTCTTTACTTAAAATTTTAACTAAATTTTCTTACTCATTTCTAGAATCAAATTTTACTTCCTTAATATAACTTCATATACATAATTAATTTTTCTTTTAAAATTCAAATTCATTTGCAGTTCATTTGAGTACAGATAAAATTCACGTTTTGAAAATGTTTTTCATCCCTCCCCTAATTTTTTTTTAAAAGATTAAACAGTTTAGCATCATAATTATATATGCAAGAATGAAAATTTAAATAACATGCTAACAAAAATTTTTACATCATAATTATACAACTATAAAACTAATGGAAGGAGTAAAATTAATTTTGATCAAATTTTCTAATATTTTATTTTAGTTTAACATGTAGAGATTTAATAGACTTCTAAACAGTGAGTATAAAAGCAAACAACATACTAACATGATAAAAGAAAAATACAGGGCAGCAGCTTTTGAATTTTAAAATTAAGATCTAAGCTAGCAAGATTGTTAACTTTTTTTTTTAAAAAAAGACATGGAATTAAGTTAAGTTCTAAACTAACCTATCCACATTACTAAAAACAAAAACAGTTACTAACTTAAAATTTTAAAAACAAAATACTATCTAACACAACAATCAAAACAACAATAGTACATTAAAATTCAAAACATAACATAAAACATAGTCCACAACATCACATAACTGCATCTGTAGCAGTACTACATCACAGAGTCCATAACAAAATACAAACATAACAATACATCAAACCAAATTAAGTGCAACACATCATCTCTCATCTCTACTCCTCTCCACTCTCAAAATCGTCATTATAACATTTTTCTTTAGGCTCATACTCAGGACAATCAAAATATTGAGGAAATACTACTCCTGGGTCACCTCTAATCAGACCCTCCATAGCTGGGTATAATTTCTTCTCAAATCCACTCTTTCTCCTATTATACCTATTTGTATGCTCGGCAAATTGTTCTAAATTTTGAACTTTATCAGCGGTAAAGTGGATATGAGTCATCATCTTCTGTAATAACTACTCTTGAGTCTCAGTTGACTAACCTCAAGATGTAAAAGCACGTGAAGCAGATGGTCTTGATGAAGATGCAACAGAGGTAGATGCAGCAGACGTATCTAATACATAACACCTGGAAAATCCTCCTCTTCAGCCAAAAATTGAATGCTCTAAATAAGTCTTCACATTCACTTTTGTAATGGGTTTTAGAGACAACAAAACTTCCTCCCAACTATCATACTTTACTCCAGCATGCCCGCGTAAAGAAAATATCAAGGAAGCAAATCCCATACCTGTAGTAGTAGCAGCAGCAACTGAACTGATGATAGTGTGATAGATCAAAGCCCATATGTTCATGGGTTTTCCCTCCTGAATACAGTAAATCAACGTCGCTCTCTTTCTGGTCACTTCACTGAGATAATTTGTAGGAAGCAGACGAGCATATATAAAATAGTGTCAAGCCTTTTATGGTGCACACAACTTTGACGTTAGAAAATTTACTCTCCTCTCATTTATAATCTTTCAAAGTCCTCTTCCAACAACCAAATAAGATATGATCTCATTCAATTCTACGTTTGTAGGACTATAATTCAAATAAAAACAAAGTTTTTGGTGGTAAATGGTAAAACAAGTTGATTACCTCTGGAGTAAAAGGTACCAACTTCCCTCGAACCATAACTTGATTGTCCTCAGCCTTTGGGATATTTGCATAAAACTCCCTTACAATAGAAATTACAGTGACAACAGAGAAACAACAAAACTGTTTCCACAGTCAGCGGACTATCAGGTCTTCCACTTCTCTACCTGAACTCTTAAAACATTGCTCCTGAATCAATTTTCGTGACTGTAGAGCGTCACTATATCGATCCTGAGCTTTTGAACTGACAAATTTGCTTGAATTAAATGGGCTCTTTCCTTTGCTCCCTTTCATTCTTGGTGTGATTCTACAAATTTGATAAATTCAAAAAATAACTTTAAAAATCAAGTTTAAATCACTAAACTAAACTTCCAAAATCACTAACTAAACTTCTCAAGCAATTTCCATGGATTTTCCTTCACTTTTCACCATGAATAGTAAATTATTGAAATCTTCCAAATGTACTTAAAATATATGGTGAAAATTCAAAATTTTGGCATACAAGTAAAGCTCTTACCTCAAGGAACTTGGATCTAGCAAATCTCACTTGATTCCACCAAGAAATCTCCAAGTTTCACTTGCCCTAGCCCTCAAAATCGCAAACTCGAGTAGGGAAAGACGATAGGAGGCGGTAAAAATGGCATTTTCAGACCAAAAATTCACTTTTAATCATTCGCGAACCAATTTTTGTGAACCGGCGCTTAAGCGCGGGTAAGTGGCGCTCAGGCGCCTGCCTCTCGGGTTGGCTCGCGCTTAAGCCCGAGATGTGGCGCTTAGGCTCTAGTGCACAATTTTTGAAATTTTTAATTATAAGTAAAATGCACTATTAGCCTAAGTAAACCACCCCTAAACGGTTTCATAGCACTTAAATGACAATTTTTACTTCCTATAACACCCTTCTCTCTCAAAATTCTCCATAATAATTAATTCAATTTGAGGCTAAAAATAACATTAATTTCACAAAAATAAACTTATATTAATTCACAAACAAGTACAAACACATTTGACACTTAGTTCTCTCTCCAAATAATCTTGAATGAGAAATTTTTCCTAAATACAAAACACTTAACACACAATTACAATTCAACACATAAGTGACACAAACACTAAACACAAGACATAAACACTAACACACTAAAAAACATGACTCCAAACACACAATTCCTTACACTTAACTTAATGCCACTCTTCATTAGAAGGAACAAATTCTTGTCTCTCAGTAGTCTTGCCAGAAATATAGAGTTGATAAAATGGACGGTAGTGACGAGCTCTAATATTATCTTCTTCGATCCACTTTTACTTAAGGAACATCGCCTTATCTGCTTCCTCTACATAACTGGTATGACTGAATTGCATCTTAAGTTTCCACCCAATACGTTTTAGATGAGCATGCAATTCAAGCACCTTAGTCTCTAATACAGATATAGTATTCTTTATTTGGTTGATCTTCCCTGATATCCCTTCAATACTAACGGCTAAGAAACCGTTATACATCTCCTATGCACTTTGACTAATGAACTTCTTCCTCATGGCTTCTTTCTTCTTCTTCAAATCCATCTCCCATGAAGAAATTTTCTCTAAATCTCTCTCTTTCTTAGATTTTTATGGCTAAAAATAATCCGAGGTGAAATTCCTTCACAAACCCCTTCTATTTATAGGTCTAACTCCCCCTCATAACTTCTAGGCATGACTCGAAATTGCCAAGACACATTTATTCCAACTAAATTGTAGTTAAACCTTCTAGAAATCAAAATTTGCACATGTGATTAAATTGCCGCGCTTAAGCGTCAGTGCAAATTTTTGCACCAGTCAACTTAACGTCCAAATTCTCATTCTAACATATCTAGGCCACTAAATAAAGTCTAAAAATCATTACTAACACATAATAAACTCAAAAATACTTCCCTAAATTTCTTAATCAGACTCAAAACAACAATCAAAGCAAAAACACACTGATAACTATGGGTTGCCTCCCACGAAGCGCTTGGTTTTACGTCTTTAGCCCGACGTAACCAGTGCTCATTCAGGTTGACCCAACATCATTCCATCATTATATTTATGCTAATCCCCTATATAATAAGGTTTCAGTCTATGTCCATTCACTTTAAATATTTTCTCAGAATTAGGATCTTTAATATTCACAACTCCTTAAGGATAAACTTTTATCACAACAAATGGGCCCATCCACCTGGACTTAAGTTTTCCTGGAAATAATATTAATCTTGCATTATATAGCAAAACTTGTTGCCCTGACTGAAAATTTTTAGTAAGAATCTTTCAATCATGCCACATTTTCATCTTTTCTTTATAAAATTTAGCACTCTCATAAGATTCATTCCTTATCTCTTCAAGCTCATTTAATTGTAACAATATTTTCTCACCAGCATCCTTTAAATTATAATTGAACTCTTTAATAGCCCAATATGCTTTATGCTCAAGTTCAATTGGTAAGTGATAAGCTTTCCCAAATATTAGCTTATATGTGGACATTCCTATAGGAGTTCTACATGCATTCCTATAAGCCCACAAAACATATTCAAGCCAAATTGGATAATTCAGCCATTTTTGTTGGATTCACAGATTTTTCCATAATTCTTTTAATTTCCCAATTGGATAATTCAGCCAAACCACTTGTCTAAGGATGATAAGCAGTAGCAATCCTATGATTTATATGATATTTCTTTAATAATTTCTCCATAATGGCGTTTCTGAAATGCCTTCCCCCATCAGTAATGATAACTCTTGGCATCTCAAATCTATAAAATATGTTCATTTTCAAAAAATTTGCAACACTTTGAGCATCACATCGAGGTAAAGCAACAACTTCTATCCATTTGGATACATAGTCCACTGCTAACAAACTATATAAATTTTTGAAAGATGGTATAAATGGTCCCATAAAATCTAATCCCCAAACATCAAATATTTCAACTTCTAGCATATAATTGAGGGGCATCTCATTTCTTCTAGAAATATTGTCTACTCTTTGACATCTATCACAAGTTTTGATATAAGCATTAACATCTCTAATAATAGTAGGCCAATAAAACCCAGATTGTAGAATTTTGTATGTTGTTTTATCAACACCAAAATGTCCCCCAAAATCAAAATTATGATATTTTTGGATAATTTCATAAGTTTCTTCTAATGGTACACATCTTCGAATGATTAGATCCTTTCCTTGTTTATTTAAATATGGGTCATCCTAAAAGTAAGTCTTAGCTTTAGAAATAAATTTTCTCATTTGTTGGTATGTCAATCCATAGGGTTTAAGATCACTAACAATATAGTTCAAAATGTCGACATACAACGAAACACACCACTCATTTACAGTGAACAATTTTTCATCTAGAAATTGTTCATTAATTTCTTTTTCAAAATAGAGTGGTTTTTCTAATTCAAACCTGGACAAATGATCAGCAATTTGATTTTCAATTCCCTTCTGATCTACTATTTCAAAATCAAATTCTTGTAAAAGAAGAATCCATCTTACAAGTCTCGGTTTAGTATCCTTCTTTTTCATGAAGTACTTAATAGCAGAATGATCTATATGCACTATAAAATGAGTTCCAATAAAATATGATCTAAATTTATCGAAGGCATATACTATTGCTAATAAATCTTTTTCAATTGCTGTATAATTAATTTGAGTTTCATTAAGAGTTTTACTAGTATAGTAAATAACTTTGAAAATTTTATCATATTTTTGTTCTAAAACAGCTCCAATAGCATAATCACTTGCATCACACATAAGTTCAAATGTTTTTCCCAATTTGGTGAAACTATAATTGGTGCAGTGATTAATTTTTCTTTTAATAATTTAAAAGCTTTTAAGCATTCCTCATCAAAACTGAAAATTGCATCTTTCTTCAGTAAATGGCATAAAGGCTAAGGAATCTTAGAAAATTCTTTAATATATCACCTGTAGAATCCAACATGTCCTTAAAAACTCTTAATTTCCCTTACATTTATTGGATAAGGTAAATTAGTGATCACTTGAATTTTAGCAGGATCAACTTCCATACCATTTTCAATACAATTCCTCCTGCTACCATAAATTGACATTTTTCCTAGTTAAGGACTAAATTTGTTTCTTCGCAGCGCTTAAGAACTTTAGATAAATGTTCTAAACATGAGTCAAATGACGTTCCAAATATTGAAAATTCATACAGAAAGACTTCAATCCCTTTTTCAATTAAATCACCAAAAATTGCTATCATACATCTTTAAAATGTAGCAGGGGCATCACATAAACCAAAGGACATTCTTCTAAAAGTAAAAGTACCATAAGAACTGGTAAATGTTGTTTTCTCTTGATCCTCAGGAGATATTTGAATTTTGTGATAACCGGTATATCCATCCCAAAAATAAAAGTATTTGTGCCCAGCTAGTCTATCCAGCATTTGATCTAGAAAGGGTAGTGGAAAATGATCTTTCCTAGTGGCAAGATTTAATTTTCTATAATCAATGCATGTTCACCACCCTGTAACTTGTCTAGTAGGTATTAACTCATTATTCTCATTCACAGTTACAATCACTCCTCCTTTCTTAGAAACACAGTGAATTGGACTAACCCATCCATTATCTAAAATAGGGTAGATAATTCCAGCATCTAACCACTTTAAAATTTCTTTCTTAACAACCTCTTTCATAATAAGATTTAATCTCCTTTGTGGATCAGCCCTAAGTTTGGAGTTTTCTTCTAGATTAATTCTATGCATACAAATTGAAGGATTGATTCCTTTAATATCAATAATTGTCCATCCAAAGGTTTTCTTAAAATTTTCAGAATTTTCATCAGCTTTTCTTCTTCTTCCTGTGTTAACTTTGAAAAAATTATAACATGTAAAGTAGAGGAATCTCCTAAAAAGACATATTTTAAATATTCAGGAAGTAATTTCAACTCAAGTTCTGGAGATTTTTCAATAGATGGACAAAATGATTTATCTTTATCTATCGTGTCCAAAATTTCAAAAATTTCTTGAACATAACTTGAATCTTCCTTAAAAAGGTTTACACATTGATCTAATTCCTCTTCTTGCTCATGTTCCAAATCTTTTTATTTGAATTTTTCTTCATAAGTAGTCTTGAAATGACATTCGCTCATATATCTTATAACATCCATTCTATAACATTCATCATCTTTACCTTTTACAGAGTATTTCATTGATTTTGAAATGTTAAAAGTAACAGTTTGATCATTGACGGGCATTGTTAATTCCCCTTTCTGCACATCTATCACTGCTCTTCTTGTGGCTAGGAAAGGTCTCCCCAAAATGATATGTATCTCTTTATCTTCCTCCATATCTGGCACAATGAAATCAATAGGAACGATAAATTAATCCACTTTCACTAGGACATCTTCTATAACTCCTTTAGGATAGTTTATTGAACGATCCGCTAATTGTAGAGTTACAGTAGTAGGGGTTATTTCTCCTAATACCAATCTTTTTTAATGTTGATAATGACATAAGGTTAATGCTTGCACCTAAATTACATAATGCTTTCCCATAAAATATGTCTTCTATTGCACATGAAATTGTAAAGCTGTCAGGATCCTTAAGCTTTTCAAGAAGTTTCTTATGAGTTATAGCACTGCACTCCTCACTGAGTGTAACATTCTCATTATCTTCAAACTTCCATTTTAAGTTGAGATTATCCTTCATAAACTTTACATAGCTTGACATTTGTTCTAAGGCTTCAACAAATGGAATATTGATTGTAAGCTTCTTAAATATTTCCAAAAATTTTGAAAATTGTTTATCCAACTTTTGTTGTCGATGTCTCTGAGTAAATAGAGGTGGTGGTTTTTCTAAATCAATTTTTGGTGGAGAAATAAGTCTTTCAAAATATTTCAGAGCATCCTCTTTTGATTCTTCAATTTCTTCTCTCTCAACTTCAATCTCTTTTTGATTCCTACCTTCCAACTCTCTTCCGCTTCTAAGTTGTATGGCTTTAACTTGCTCTTTATTTTGGTCTTTTTGATTTGATTCATTATTACTAGGAAGTGTTCATTGGGATCTATTACTTAATGAACTTGCGATTTGCCCAAGTTGATTCTCAATATTTCTAATTGTAGATGCTTGACTTTGTAACTGATTACCCATTTATAACACCACTTCTTCTATAGATAACTTCTTATCCTTAAACTATGTATTACTGTTGAAACCTGGAGGATAAGTAGATCTATAATTATTATTCCCTTGGTTGTTCCAGTTTCCCAATGGGTTTCCTTGGTTGTTCCCCTATCGTTGATTATTACCACCCAAATTGTTATTCTAGTTAAAGTTGGGATGATTCTTCCAACCTGGGTTATAATAATTGGAATATGGGTTATTTTGCTTATTATTTATGACATTCAAAGTTTCTAATGATGCTTGAGAATCTACCATTTAGACTAATGAATTCTTTTCAATCATAGAAATTGGTTGAGAAAATTTCATTCTAAATTGGTCTAACTTCCTTGAAATTGCAGCAACTTGATTTGGTAACATATTAAATGCATCAGTTTCATGAATATTGGCTACTTTCTTTGGCTTCTCCCTCTCAGAAGGCCATTAAAAATTATTGGTAGCCATCTCTTCAATTAAAGCATAAGCATCATGAAATGGTTTTGACATCAATGAACCACAAGTAGCGGCATCGATAATAGATCTAAGAGAACCAATTGATCCATTATAAAAGTTTTGAATTATTAACGAATCTGGTATAACATGGTGTGAACACTTTCTTAAGAGTTCTTTAAATCGTTCCCAAGCTTCATAAATAGATTCCCCTTCAAACTGATTAAAAGATGTAATATCATTTCTAAGCTTCACAGTTTTTGATGGTGCAAAATATTTAGCTAGGAATTTTTGTGCTAAATCACACCAATTTCTGATAGATCCAGATGCTAACAAATTCAACCACATCTTGGCTTTATCTCTCAGTGAGAAAGAAAATAACCTAAGTCTTATGACATCATCTGAAACACCATCGTATTTAAATGTAGCACACAATTCTAGAATTTTGGTAAGATGTAAATTTGGATCTTCAACTGGTGATCCCCCAAACTGATTATTTGATGTCATTTGGATAATAACATGTTTAAGCTCAAATGAATTAGTCACTACAGTAGGTTTTTGAATACTACAATGAAGTTCATCTACAATAGGGTTGGCATAATCTCTTAAAGGTATAAACTCTTGATGAATTTCAGTATTTTGATTATTTTGGTTTGCCAGTTCTATAATTTTTTTAGATTTTTCAAGATTTTTAATATTTTTTTTCTAATTTTTCTAATAGTTCTTTCTAATTCAGAATCGTAGGGCACTAGTCTTTCAGAACTTGAACTACGCATACACAAACATAAAATAAAATAAATCATATAAAATAAGATACAATATTTAAATTTTAAAGAAGACTTTCTAAAAATATAAATTTACTTAGTTTTCTTCCCCGTCAACGGTGCCAAAAACTTGATCCCTAACTTAATGCTTATGCACAATATAACAATAGTTTTGATGGTATTTTTTACTTATATTTCCTTATTTTGCAACAAAACCAAAAACTTAATCCTGAAGAAAAATAAGAATTTAACTTTTTAATTTATATATATTTATCTTGGGATATTACACAAGTATATGTATCGTTATCAAGTAATATAAGGCTTTTTTATTAAGACCTGAATATCGAACCCACAGGGAAGATTATGCAATATGCACTTTTTAGAAAGTTTTTCTATTTTTAAAAAGATAATTACTTAAATTAAAAATGATTTTTGAAGAAATTTAAAATTTAAATATTTTTGGTATTTTTGATATTTTGACAAAACAGTAACTACTTAAAAAGATAACTAAAGTTTTTGTAGAAGAAAAGTACATAGTATGAAAATATCTTTTTTCTTATCATGAATCAGTAATAACTATAGGAATTCTATTGTGGAAGTATGCAAATTGTGTTATGCCAAATATGAGCAATAATATTCTTTACCCTTACTAGAGATACTATAAAGAATATTGGTTAATTTAAAGTTTGAATAGTTCTGAAGACCGGCTAGGAAGGGAAGATACTAGCTCTCATTCTAGAGCTCCCTTAATTCCCACCACCTCGGGGCTAACACTCTTGTATCAGAACCTAAAACAATAAACCAAGTTGGGGGCTTTAACCTGTCACTTTAAATTCATCTAACTGTACACCCATCAATGAATATTTCCTTATTTATTTGCACTCAATCATATGAACTGCATTCTCATTCATGCATCCTCATGTGATTCTTTCCAATTGTTGACTGAGACAATACCAGCCTAGTTCTTACATGTTTTCACAACAAATTATAACATCTAGATTAGTTAAATCAAGAAGTAAATGAAGTGCATGGATTTAAATCATCACAACTTCTTCCATCATTAAAGATCAATACTCTCCACAACTTTCATCCAAAACTTAATTACTTATCATTTTAAGAAGAAATATAAAGAAAACTACTCAGAATCTAAGGAGAAAACAGAATCACACTTTAGTTTAAAAGAAGAAATCATTGTCAAACCAACAATAAGTCTCGATTAAAACCAAAAGTAGTCTAAAACAAAAAGATAAAAACTTATCTCAAGTCCTCCACCAAACTCTTGAAATTCCTTTGAATTTCTTCTCTTTTACAATCACTCAAAACAAAATAAAAAAAAGGATAAAGTAAATAAAAAGTGGATCCTAAAAATCTCTCTGAACTAACTCCCAATAGAAGAACTTTCAAAACTTGTCAATACTTTGAGGACTCACACCTTTTCGAACCTTTTCAGGACTCTTTTCTAAGTCCTCTCCTCTTTCTTTTATATTTTTCTAAGAGGTGGCTTGGGATCTCTTCAAAATGTATCTTGATTCGATATATTTGCT
This sequence comes from Phalaenopsis aphrodite, assembly GCA_003013225.1. Taxonomy (NCBI): domain Eukaryota; kingdom Viridiplantae; phylum Streptophyta; class Magnoliopsida; order Asparagales; family Orchidaceae; genus Phalaenopsis; species Phalaenopsis aphrodite. The sequence continues at coordinate 346,415 of NEWO01000408.1, forward strand.
CAAGAGACACATCCTTCATGATAACTTTCGTCCATGGTGGTTACAACCACCTATTAAGCCAATGAGTGCTTCAAAAACCTCTTCAAAATTTGTGAAAACCAATTTTACTCATCTAGTAACTGTCACTAGCACTTAAGCGTGGGGTCTCGGTGCTTAGGCGCGGTCTTCTCTATTCAACCAGCGCTTTGGCGCCAAAACTATTTTATACAATTTTTCACCTTTTTTATTCAAATTTGATCCTTTTTCATTCCTTTAAGCATTTTTTCCATTTTTACTTGTATTTGTAAGAAAAACACAAAAATATATTCCATTAAAGAGCAATATCTCAAAAAAAATGTATAAAAATGTGTTAAAAATACTATATATTTTAGGTGTATCAGTATCGAAGGAATATCAGACAAGATCAACAAAATTGAGGCTACCATAGCTTTACTTGAGACCAAGGTAATTGAGACTCAAACACATCTTGAGCATATTGGATGACAATTGAAAATGTAATTTAGTCATACTAGTTATATAGAGGAAGCGGATAAGGGGATGTTTCTTAAGCAAAAATGGATTGAAGAAGAAAGTATCAGAGCACGTCACCACCGTCCGTTTTATCAACTTTATATTCAGATTGTCCCAGAAGAGACTAATGAAAGACCAGAGTATGTCCCATCAAATGAAGAGTGAAATTAAGTTCTATGTTTGAGTTTGTTTGTTTGGAGTTGTTGTGTTTATACGTTAGTTTTTTTTAGTGTTTATGATTTTTTATGAGTTTAATTGTGTATTTTTGTTAAGTGTTTGTATTTAGAAAATTTTCTCATCCAAGACTATTTGTAGCAAGAATTAAGTGTTATATGTACTTATTATTGTTTGTGAATTAATATATGTGTTTGTTTGTGTGAAAAGTTTGTTATTTTTAGCCTCAAATTGAATTAAGTTATAAAGAGAGTTTTGGGAGAGAGGAGAGTTGTAGGAGATGAAAATAGTCATTTAGGTGTTATAAGGCCATTTAGGGGTGGTGTATTTAGGCAAATAGTGCATTTTACTTATATTTAAAAATCTAAAAAATCATGCATTGGTGCCTAAGCGCCACATATCACGCTTAAGCATGAGCTAACCCGAGAGGCAGGCGCCTAAGGCCACTTATCCGGGCTTAAGCACCGGTTCACGAAAACTGATTCGCGAACGGTTAAAAGTGAAAATTTAAGCCAAAAATCACCATTCTTATCCTCTCGTCACCTTCAACCTCTCGAAATCACGATTTTGGAGAGCTTGGGCACACCATTAAGTGTAGATTTCTTGGTAGAATCAAGAAAAATTTGCTAAATTCGGATTTCTTAAGGTAAGAGCTTTACTTCTATGCAAAAATTTTGGATTTCACCATGTATTTTGAGTACATTTGGAAGAATTCAAAACTTCACTATTCATGGTGAAAAATGAGGAAAAATCTATAGAAATTGCATAGGAAGTGTATTTTAAGCTTTTGGAAGTTTAGTTTAAAAGTTTAGACTTGATATTTGAAGTTATTTTTGAAATATAATAAATTTGTAGAATGGAACCAAGAATGAAGAGGAGTAAAGGAAAGAGCCCTTTTTAATTCGAGCAAGCTTGTTAGTTTGAAGGCTCAAGATATGTACAGTGATGCATTGTAATCACGAAAACATATCCAGGAGCGATGTTTCAAAAATCCGGGTGGATCTGTGGAACATCTGATTGTTCGCCAACAGTGGGAACGATTATGTTATTTTTCTGTTGTTGCAGTTATTTCTATTGTTAGGGGGTTCTATGTTAACCTCCCTGAGGCTGAAGAAGATAGAGTCATGGTTCGAGGAAAATTTGTACCTTTTTCACCTGAGGTAATCAATTTTTTCTACCATTTGCCACGAGATACTTTATGTTTTTATGCAAATTATAGTCTGACTGAGACAGTGCTAGATGAGATTATTTCTTATTTGACTAATGGAAGAGGGCTTTGGAAAATCATTAATGAGAGGAGAGTCAATTTTTCTACATCAAAATTAAGTGCACCTTCAAAGGCATGAAACTATTTTATTTTTGCTCGTCTGCTACAAATAAATCATCTCAACAAAGTTACCAGAGAGAGATCGAGATTAAATTTTTGTATCCAGGAAGGAAAGATCATCAACATTGGAGCTTTGATATATCGGACTATCATTAATTCTTCCACTGCTATTACTACTGCAGGTCTGGGATTTGCTTCCTCGATCTTTTCTTTATGTGAGCAGGTTGGAGTAAAATATGATAGCAGGGAGGAAGTATTATTGCCTCTAAAGCCTATCACAGAGGTGAATGTGAAAACTTATTCTGAACATTATATTTTTGGCTGGAGAGGAGGATTTTCTAGGAGTTTTGGAATAGAGACGTCTGTTGCTTCTACCTCTGCTGCTTCTACATCTAGACCATCGACCTCGTGCTTCTACTTCTAGAGGTGAGTCTACTGAGACCCGAGATCAATTATTACAGAGGATAATAGATAATATTAACTATACCATTGATTGGGTACAAAATTTAGAGCATTTTGCAGATCATACTGATAGGTATAATATGAGAAAAAGTGATTATGAAGAGAAATTTCACTCTCATCTTTGGAGAGCTTCATTAGGGGTAACCAAGGAGTGCAATTTCCTCCATTTCATAGATACCCTGATTATGAGCCTGTAGAAGTTTGGGAAAGCGGTGATTCAGAGGATGAGGAGTAGAACTGAGAGATTTATTTTTATGATTGTAATATGGTATGAACTATGTGGTATGGGCTTGCTACATTTGCATCTGTGTGTTGATTTAAACTTGTGATGTAGTTTGGACTTTTATGTTTAAGTAAGAATTGTGATGTGATGTGTTTTCATGTTTTGGACTTGAGATATGTATGTTTGTGTACTTGTTTAGACATTGTGATGTGTGAGACTTTTATTTTTAAATGTATTGTGATGTTGTGCTTTGTAAGTACTTTGTTTTAAAATGCTAGGGTAGTAACTGTTGTTGTATGTTTAGTATTGTGATTTAGTTAGTTTAGAACTTAACTTAATTCTATGCCTTTTGTAAAGTTAAAAATCTTGTTAGCGTAAATCTTAAATTTGAAACTTAGAAAACTGCTACCATGTATTTTTCTTTTATCTTGTTAGTGTGTTTTTTTTATGTTGAGACTGTGAAGTCAAAGTTAGTGTGTTAGTTAGTTTTTTATGTTTATACCCACTACTTAGAGGTCTACTGAATCTCTACATGTTAAATTGAAATGAAAATGATAGAAAATTAAATTAATTTTACTCTAGTTTTTAGTTTTATACTTGCATACTTAGGATATTAAAATTCCTGTAAGCATGCTTTTTTTTATTTTCATTCCCGCTTATATATATTTGTTGCTAAACTATTTAATCTGTTAAAAACTTAATTTTGGGGGGATGAAAAATATTTTCAAAACTTGAATTTTATTTGTCCTCAAATGTGCTATAAGTGAATTTAATTTTAAAAGAAAAATGATCATGTATATGAAGTTATATTATGGAAGTAAAATTTGATTTTAGAAATGAGTAAGAAAATTTAGTTAAAATTTTAGTAATGAAGAAAAACTTTAAGTTAAAAGTTTTTAGTGTAGAAAATTTTTAATAAAAGTAACTATCTTTAGTAAGAAAAATTGTATTTTTGAAAAATTTAGAAATTCAGACTTTTATTTTTAATTCTTAAATTTCTTTTATTAAAATAAATTTTAAAACTATTATTATATTTATAAGCGAAAGATTTATATCAGGATTTTACTTTAGGAAAGGGGAAGTGAAATTCAAAATTATTAAAGGCCTATCCAGATGCAGTAATCCTTGCTTGAAAAAGTAAAAGAAAACGAAAAGAAAAAGAAAAGAAAAAGAAATAGAAAAAAGAATAGAAAGAAAGAAAAATGTAAGGAAGGAAAAGCTTGAGGATTAGTGTCTAATCAAAGATTGGTTCCACATTTGATCTTTTTAGAGTATAAGACTTGAGAAACTCTTAAGCTTATGTGTATAATATAGTAAGTAAAATTATTCTTAATAAAAATTTTTAAGTGGAGATAATAAATGGACTAAATTCTAAATTTGGAGAATCTACAATATTTCTGAATTAGATAGAAACTCATATTTTCATCTTTCTTAACATTAAAAATTTATAAACTTTAAGTTGGTCTCATTTACTGAATATTTTTTCTAAATTTGACTACAATATTTCTAAATCTAAATTTTAGTAACTCTTAAAGAAACTCATATACATATTATACTAATTTAGTTTTTAAAGATTGAAGTGTCACTTGAGGAAAAATAACATTTTAAGTTTGGGGGATTTTGATACACCTAAAATATATATTGTTTTTAGACACATTTTTATACCTATTTTTGAGATATTGCGCTTTAATGGAAGGTATTTATGGGGTTTTCTTTCAGGTACAAGTAAAAAGGTGAAAAATGCTAAAAGGAGTGAAAAAGGTCAAATTTGGAGCAAAGATGTGAAAATTGTACGAAAGTGTTTTGGCGCCTAAGCACCAAATCTGGCGCTTAAGCGCCGATTAAATAGAGAAGGCCGCACCTAAGCGCTAGAGGCCCTGCACTTAAGCACCAGAGGCAGTTATTTGACGGTTTTCTTCATTTGACCAAATTTTGAAGAGGTATTTGATGCACCTATTGGCTTAAGAGGGTGGTTATGACCACTAAGAATGAAAAAATTATTAAAAGTCTTGTGAAAGGAGGCATCCTTTGGAGGATTCATCGAATGTGGACACATTTTGAAGAGTTTCCAAGGTACCTTTTCGAGATTTATAAAAGAAGGAAGTTCTTACATTTGAAGTGGGTGCTTGAAGAGGGAGAGAGTGTTGGAGTCTTGATAAAAATATCTTGGAGAATCTTGTGGACAGATTCAAACACCACAAAATTTACTTTTCCCTTTTGTTTTTAGTTTTATTTTGAGAGTTGAGAGTGTTGTAAAAAAGAAGAGATTCAAAGGAACTTCAAGAGTTTGGTGGAGGATTTGAGATAAGTTTTTATCTTTTGTTTTAAACTACTTCAGGTTTTAATCGAGACTTTTTGTTGGTTTGACAATGATTTCTACTTTTAAACTAAAGTGTGGTTTTGTTTTCTCCATGAATTCTGAGTAGTTTTTTTATCTTTCTCCTTAAAATGATAAGTAATTAAAGTTTGGATGGAAGTTGTGGAGAGTATTGATTTTTAATGTTGGAAGAAGTTGTGATGATTTAAATCCATGAACTTCATTACTTCTTGATTTGGCTAATCTAGATGTTAAAATTTTTTGTGAGAACATGTAAGAACCGGGCTGGTATTGTCTCAGTCAATAATTGGAAAGAATCACATGAGGTTGTATGAATGAGAATGTAATTCATATGATTTAGTGCAAATAAGTAGGGAAATATTCATTGAATGGTGTAGAGTTAAAGGACTTTAAAGTGACAGGTTAAAGCCCCCAACTTGATTTATTATTTTAGGTTCGGATACGAGATGTTAGCCCCCAGGTGGAGGGAATCGAGGGAACTCTAGAGTGAGAGCTGGTATCTTCCCTGCCTAGCCGGTCTTCAAAACGATTCAAACTTTAAATTAGCCAATGTCTTGTATAACATCTCTAGTAAGAATAAAGAATATAATTGCTCCTATTTGGCACAATATAATTTGCATACTTCCACAAAAGAATTCCTATACTTATTAATGATTCATGATAAGGAAAAAGATACTTTTCAAATTTAGTACTTTTTTATATAAACTCAAGCTATCTTTTTAAATTGCTACTGTTTGTCAATATATAAAAATACCAAAAAGATTTTAATTTTAAATACTGTGAAAATAATTATAGTTTAAGTAATTGTATTTTTAGAATCAAAAGTTATTGTTCAAAAGTGCATATTTCTTATTCTCTCTGTGGGTTTGATATTTAGGTCTTAATCAAAAAGTCTTATATTACTTGATAATGATATGTGTACATGCGTAGTATCTCAATATATACAAATTGAAAAGTTAAATTCTTATTTTCTTCAGGATCAAGTTTTTGGCATTATTATAAAATAAGGAAATATAAGTGAAAACTATAATTAAAATCATTGTTATACTGTAACATATAAGTTGTTTCAGGATCAGAGGCAAACAATCAAATCTTCAATAGCTCCTCCTAGACTTTTAAAACACCGCTTAGGAATCAACTTTCTTGATTGCAGTGCATCACTGTATTGATCCTAAACTCTCGAACTGACAAACTTGTTTGAATCGAATGGAGCCTTCCCCTTACTCCTCTTCATTCTTGGTGCCATTTCTAAAAAATGTATAAAATTAAAAATAAATTCCACATTCAACTCCAAATTACTAAACTAAACTCTTAAAAGCTTAAACTAACAAATCCATGCATTCTCCATAAACTTTTGTTGACCTCACTTTTGGTTGAGGTCTAGAAACTTCTTTAGTATCCTAGGTCTAGCCATAGGACTTTCCTATTGACTAGTCTTAGAAAACTAGAAAAGGTACCCCCACCATTAGAAATTCAAAACTCTTCTCTTTACTTAACTTGAAGTTCCACATATTAGTCTTAACCTCTAGCATATAGTAGGTAAGATCATTATGAGAGAATTCAAGAAGAGTTCCTATAAGACTACTTGACCTTAGGATTGCCCTGAATATTAGTTTGGAGTTAGGGTACACGATATCCTCACAATATTCTGGCTAAAACCAATACATAAGAACCCAAAATGAGGGTTTTATTGACCCATGGTTCATTTAGAATGGATATCTATCCAATTCTACTTGAAATACTCATCTTGGGTCTTTTGCCCCAGACACCGCCAAATTACCTAACTACCCTTGGGATCTTCCTTTAATCCAAAATCCTAAAATTC